>JAHBCN010003892.1:0-69812 GCA_019359885.1 Listronotus oregonensis
GTAATATACTGATTTATAACAAGGATTCGTTTGAATCCTGGATAGAAGACGTTTGTAGTAAAGACACACTTGCACATACGGAGCAAATTAGTATTAACATTAGATTTGTGCACTTTAACAACTTTTCCGAAAAATTAGAAATACGAGAACACTTTTTAGCTTTTTGTCCAATTTTTGATACAACAGGTATGATTTTGAATTTTTTTATTTTAGAGAAAAATAACGTGAGGGGGCAGGTATATGACAATGGCTCCATTATGCGTGGTAAAAACTGCGATAAAAAATATTTTAGATCTGAATCCAAGAGCCTATTATATGAAATATGCTACTCACACGTTAAATTTAGTTGTTAACGATGCTGTGAAGATCAATCACAAAACGGTCGGTTTTTTTAGTTTAGTTGTAAAAATATACAAGTATTTTTCAGCGACTACCAAACGTTGGGATATTATGAAACGACACTTCGCAAGTCTGACTTTAAAACTTTCATCTGATACTCGATGGTCGAGCAGAATTGATGCTTTGCCATTGTATAAAAACTTACCGTAAAAACAAACAAAACAACAGATTCGGATAAATTTATGTTGATTTAAAATATCAAGTTAGATGCATTCATTTGCTCAGTTCACGTCTGGTATGGTATGAGTATTGTAAGTTAACTTCGTTAGCAAAATTTTGCAATCAAAAACTATAAACATGCAGATGACTTTGAACGCTTTACAATAATTGAAACAATTCTACTTAACTTTCGAAGAGATAGAAGGTTTTATGATGTTATTAATGCAGCAAATGAAAAGGCAGAAAAAATTGATGTGGAATGCAGTTTTTAATTATCCACACAATTACGGCGACAGCACAAAACTAAACAATTTGATTACGAACATAAAGACGAACCGATTTTGGATCCTAAAACTTTCTACAAGGTTAATTTGTTTACTGTATTCTTGATCAAGCATTGATTTCAGTAAGCGAAAGATTTTTCTTATTGGAAAATCATGTTGTCTGTTTTAAATTTTTAAGCTTCTTCTGGTAGCAGTCACAATTTAAATTTTCGGAAAAGAAAAATTAAGGCTTAATTATCATTTAGATATAGAGAAAGGCGAATTGTATGAAGAAATTGTACAACTCCAATCTATGTTAAAAGATTTAAATAACGATGTATGTAACATTTTAGAATATATATTTTTAAATGATTTAACTGCCAAATTTAACAATAACTATTCGTATTAGGCTCACTTTGCTCGTATCTGTTGCGACCGCTAAACGATCTTTTTCAAAACTGAAGCTTATATTATAGCTTAATTTATCTATCATCTCCATAGAGTTCTCGGTATTAGATGATATTGATATTTACCAGATTATAAAAAGAATTTTTGAACTGAAGGCACAAAAAGTGGATTTTTTAAGAATTGGTAGTTTTATGCCTATACCTTCAGCTTTTTGTGTTATTACATCAAAGATGTTCTTTATTTAGTCATTTAAAGAATACTTATTTTGTTTGTTATCCTGTTGTGTCTGTAAGAATTTTTAATAATTTTTTGTTTTGTTACCATAAATAACTGTTTATTTTTATTTAGGTTCTTTTATTTAACAAGATTTAATTTAATAACTTTAAAAAATAGCCCGTTTATTTGGGCGCCACTAACATTTTTGCACACAGGCGCCACCACATGTCGGCGCAGCACTGCTTGTTATGTGTGGATGTCATAAAATTAAAAAAATAATTTTTAATAATTCGAAATTATATTTAAAATCGTGTATCTCATTAACTATAAATATATTTTATAATCAAATTTGAATTCTCCAGAGTGAAAATTTACATTTAAATTTTGTTATTATACAGCAACAAAAACTAAATTATCATTATTTTAACGAATTTGGCCTATTTCCCACAGAAGTAATTTCCATTACTGTTACCATTGTTAAAGCCATAGCAACAGTGCTCGTTTATATAGAAACGTGTGAACATATTTTTTCTCGATGGACGTCCGCTCGAGTAAGCGGTAAGGTCCTAACCTATTACCAAATATTTAGCATTGTTTTGTGCGTCTATAGCTACTATAACTGTCTTTTACGGAATTAATACGACAAATTCAAGCCCACAAAAAGTTTCTTCAAAACCCCAGTCCCGAAAATCGACAGGCTAGCATCGAAGCGAGAAATCAGTATAATCAGGCCATCTCAGAAGCAAAAGACCGTTTTAACAATCGGATAAATAAGTTCTTTTGCTCAAATGGCGAAAGCTTCGTCCTAATTAGTCAAACTTGCACATTCTTTCACCCTAATCTCTGAAATGGAATTTTTCTCTCAAAGGAAAAGAACTATTTGAAACAACTGCTGCCAATTCTACTTGATCCCCTTTAATCTTCTTTTCCAACAGTTGTCTGTTTTCATAAATTCCTATTCTTTATAGTCAAACAGATCAAGCGTATTCTTCTCTGTAATACTAAAATCGTCTGGGCTGGATGGCATACAAAGCAATCGTCTTAAAAAAATGTGCTCACGAGCTTGCACCCATCCTAACTCGCCTCTTTCGAATCTCTTACGACACGGGCATTTTCCCGGAGACTTGGAAAGCTGCACGTGTGCAACCAGTCCCCAAAAAAGGATGCAAAACTCTCCCTTCTAACTATAGACCTATATCTCTTCTTTCAGTTGTTTGCAAATTAATGAGAAAATTAAAAAACATAAGATCTTAGATATTAGACAATATGGATTCCGTCACAGTAGATCCAAAGCTGATCTTCTTTCCTTTGTCTCACACAACTAAAACAAGTCCCCTGAGTTTCTTGGTAAATCCCAGATCGTTGCTCTTCACATATCCAAAGCTTTCGATCAGGTCTGGCATGATGGGCTTCTTAACAAACTTCCTTCTTACGGTCTTCCACCTAAGCTTTGCTCTTGGCTCTCCAGTTTCCTTTTTAATCAACGCATATCAGTTACTGTAGATGGCCATTCTTCCAGCTTCTAGAAAATTAATGCTGGGGTGCCCCAGGGCTCAGTGCTGGCACCCACGCTGTTTCTTCTACACATTAACGATCTTCTCTCTTCCACAATCAATTACATTCATAGTTTTCCTTAAGCCACCATGTAATTCTGATTTGGAAAACAAGCCCAGGTCAATGCAGATATCACTTTCACAAGACCTTAAACTTATCTTGGATTGGGGCGCCAAAAATTTTTTTCAGTTTAATGCCTGAAAACACAGTCAGTCGCTGTCGCGAAAAAAGTCCGCCAATGCTTATCCCTTACATATGAGCGGCCAAGTCCTGCAGAACAAAGAGTCGTTTAATCTTGTCGGCGTTACTTTTGAGAATAACCTCAACTGGCACAAACACATTTCATCCATAGCCTCGGCAGCTTCAAAAAAGCTTTGATTTCTCTTCCAAACCAGAAAATATTTCTCTTCTTCCAATCTGTACACTCTGTATGTATCCCAAATCAGACCCTCTTTAGAATATTGTTCTCATGTCTGGGGAATGGCGTCCTCTACAACACTTAGCATTCTGGACTCCATTTAAAGAAGATCCGTTCGTCTTATTAATGATCCAACGCTCACAGAAAGGCTTCCTCTTCTTGCCCACCGTCGAGCTGTGGGGGATCTGTCGCTCTTCTATAGAACTTCTGCTCAGAGGATTGGCTTAATTCCTTTCTCATCAACAGAGCAACATTGTGCAACTTTTATGCATCCTTTTAGTTAGAGAGACCCCGAACTTCCCGCTTTCTTCGTTCCTTCATCCCTAGAGTGTCAAGACTATGGAACCTGCTGCCCGCAGAAGTTTTTCCTTCTCCTCCCAATCCCCAAATATTTTAGTCCCGTGTGAACAAACTCCCTCTAACCACACTTAAGACACCCACGGTACGTTAGTACTTAGGCATCAGCCTTCGTGGACTGTCCCAAGATAAAAAAAAGGCTTAATATTTTTAAAGACCAGCCCTACCAGCCCCCCGACGATATAAACAAACTCAATTTTGTTACAATTTATTTTCTCTTTTGTTTGGATCCAGAATTCATAAGCGAACTTAAACATATCTTAAGGGGTTTTATATTTCCTTCCGCTATCACAAAGTTTCTAACTATAAACATGCAGCTAGAATGTGTTTTAAATTTAACTATTCTTATGGGAAATATCACATTTTAACCGGCAGGATCAATAACAATGCCATTAGAGAAATGGAATCGATATCGCGGAGATTAGAAAAACCATTTTCGGAAGATGTATTTGTATTTCTAAGAGGGGCAAAATTTAGGGATTAAAGTAAATGTTTGGGGTATCGGTTTTGTGTCTTTTCGATAGATTTTAAGACTGATTGATCGTGGAAATAGTTTCAGGCTCAAAAAAAAATCCTCGATCGTGCGTAACTTCGCGCTTTTTGTATTTATCTGTGTCCAACTTTTTGGGCGTTAGCTTCGAGAACGACCCTAACCGCCATATTTTTAATACATACATTGTGAATCTCTGACTAGAAATATTTTATATATTTATCTAAAAAAAATAATTATAGAGTTTGTTCCAAAATTGAAATATGACGTTAAAGATTTTTTTTAATCGGATATCGAATCCAAATGTCAAGTTGAACATAACTGCACAATTTTTCTTTCGTGTCATTTGCGAGCTATTAAATAACCAAATTTTACTTCCAAAAAAAAACATGTTTTATTTACATTAATAATGTTCATTACATGCTGCAAATTTGGGGCAAGAAGTTTTTGGTTCTCGGGACTCAATTCGGCATGTCCAAATTTCAGGATTCCAAAAAATTATGTTTAAAACTTTTTTAGAACACTATTTCTTGTAAAGTCGTTGAGATTCAAACAGTGTATTCAACTATTTCACTTATGGTGCCTCCTTAGCTCCTTCTTTTAAGTGAAAGATAAGTACTATGCGATGATGGACTTTCAATGGGATTATCGCTTTCTCCAGTGGCAGCAAATATATACATGAAATGGTTTGAGGAACACGCAATTAAAACTGCATTAATCAAACCAAAAGTTTGGCTGATATATGTTAACGATATTTTTATTGTATGGACAGGCAATGACGAAGAACTTAAAGGTTGTTTAAAACATCTAAATTGTCTCGGACCCTGTATCAAATTCACAATGGAGAAGAAGCAAAATTCGGCTTTTCCTTTTATCGCCGTTCCAGTTAAACGAAAAAATGGACATATACAACCCTTGGTATACAGATAACCTACCCACACTGGACCACATTTACACCAGATTCTGGTTACTCTGACGGAACGAAAAAAGAGGTCATACGTACTCTATATAACCGCGCAGTGAACCTATGATGATAAGACAAAAAACTCTAACTTGACCAAGACTCCACATGATCAAATATTTATGAAAATTCCGTATATTAAAGGAACTTCGGAAAAGATTCGCAAAAGCGCGCATAGGTATTATATTAAAACGGCTTTTAAATCTCAAATCACTTTAAGAAGTATTCTTACTAAGACGAGACCGGACAACAATGTCTCAAATAAAGACTGTATTAACCAAGTTCCTTGTGATATGGTGAGGTATACGTCGGGGAAAGACCACTTGAAATTAGAGTTAAAGCACACGGAACGAGGTGAAACGTCGAAATCAGGGATTGCCGTACACGCATGGTCAAAACAACACCGCATACAACGTTCGGAAGCAAAAATCATTCATAAGAAAAACTACTGGAAGAAAAGAAAATTTAAAGAAGCTGTAATAATTGCGAACAATCAAAATGTATTAAGCAAACCTAGTATCGACATTCCGAATATTTGGCAGCCATTGCTGAACTGTGAAAAATCGGTTAAGCTTTGGTGGACAACGGATAGTATATAAGTCATAGCTTTTAAGAAAAGTTTTTAGTTATTACTTAAAAACGTTTGGAGATACATCACTAACCGAAACGTTGTGTACCAGTTTTTGAAACCATTGTCTAACACTTTAAAAGAAATATACAAAGTTTTGGTTAGTAACTAAAAACCAAAAGACGAACGAAGAAAAAATTGATGGCAAAACGTTTGTTGCTAAAAAATGTCCTAATAATGTCAAAGTTTAAAACATGTCAAAATTAAAACAACTAATTACATGCTAAAATTAAAATCGACGATTTTTACTTTCTCGCTAATATCTTCGAACTAAATTTTCAAGAAAAAATCAACTGCACACTTAAAATCGACATTAAATCCTCTAAAACTTGCCCCAATTAAACATTTTTCTGTCTTGTACTTTAAACGAGGTAGCAATACATGTAAGCCAAAATTGGGACACACTATATAACATTTCTTACCTCTACAGATGTTGAAAACCCTCCAGAATCTTCTGTAGCAGTTACAACCAGCGAATAAACATGGGGCTGTCTTAAGTCTTCAAAATCCAGTTCCTTTGCTAACTTTACGATGCCGGATGTGGGACCTATATTGAAGGTTCCTGCGCCCTGACCTTGAGCTTTTAGTGTGTAGCGGATCTCACGATCAGCGAATGATTTCGCCTTTACCGAGATGATGCTAAAAAATAAGAAAACAATTAGTCATGTCAATATGTCAACTTTTTTTTGCCTTTTTATGCTTTTTGTAAAAAAAAATCTATATCCCACTTTATTTTTTAACTCTAGACTCTTGTGCAATTTATATTTTTTGTATTCTTGCCCACCCTGTACAACAGAATTAAATTTTCTCATTGTGGGTAGTATTTTCCAAACAAGCAAAAACTTTTATAAAGGGTTAGTTTTTTCGTATCTTCCACTTTTTGCTTCATTTGTCTTTTTGTAAACAACTCAAATAAAAAACCTAATTATGGTCCAGACAGCGAGCTTATAAAAAACTCCCAATTAAATTTCATTCAGAGTATAGAAAACGGGAGAGAAACACAAAATTACTACATTAGAAGTGCGTACTGGATATTTTTTATCTACTAATTAAATACAGGGCGTTGGGAAAATGCATAATTTAATTTCAGACGGTGATACATTATTGAAAAATATAAAAAAGAGTTGGTAAACTTGTATTTTAGGTATTTTTTAATTGTTTTAAATACCCCGTAGCCAATTTACTTAAAATTTATCTAAGTTATTTCTAGTAAAAAGAGCCCATTTTCATCCCAATTAAATTAAAGCCAAAGTTGGAATTATACCCATTTGCATTGACGTCATTTTTGTTTATCTTTGTTTAGTATATTCCAAACAGCGGTGACAACAAAATTTTGAAAAAATTGGTGTCTGATGATTATTCTTTTTTTATATTTTGGGTATGTGAAGTATCCGTCACTGTCAATTAAAAACATTGGTGTGTCAACTTATTGTTGGAAGTCATTTTGAAAAGTTTTAAACAATGCCGAGAAAAATATATAGTAGTTATAATGAACAATCGCAGCTTTTTAACTTGAAAAGGAACAAGTCCGAAACGGAATAGCACTTCAAATTGAGAATGTACCGCAGATGCAACAAAATAGAACCCAACAACGATCGCAGATATAAAAAAGAATGGGATAAAATCAGACCAGGATTACGCTTCCAGTATGTCTTCCAAGCAAAAGACCGCAAAAACCAATATAACAACATACACTGTTCAAAAGAATTAACGGAACACCTCTTAGTCCATTTGTAACTTTTAGTGCGTTAATTACAGTCAGATCAAGCTTACATATTTCAAGAGACACACATTTTCTCACAATAAATCAAAGAATATGTCAATTGATTAATCATTTATTCCTAAGAAAAAACTTACAAATTAAAAAAGGTACAAAAAACAAAGTGAAAACCCTACAGTTTTTTATGGTTACTGTGGCGCTATTTGATTGTTATGGTGTTTAGTATCAGTATGTCCTCCAGCAGCGCGAATTACTTCTTGGCATCTTCTTGGCATACTTCGAACAAGCCGACGAATATCTTCCTGTGGTATACTGTCCCATTCCTCAACTAGGGCTTCTGCTAATTGTTGAAGAGTTTGTGGTGGATTTTGACGCAGACGAATACGTCTGTCCAGCATGTTATTCTTCGAATTTCATACTCACGCAGAAAATCCATAGTAATGGCAGCAGTATGCGGCCCAGAATTATCTTGCATGAAGAGAAATTCAGGACCAATACCATATGCAGCAGGAACGACATGATCTGAAAGAACCATATCAACATATCTGGCAGCTGTTAGGGTTTCCGGTATCACTACAAGGTCCGTTTTTTCTTCCAAACTTATTCCACCTCAGACCATTACCGAACCATCTCCAAATATGGATACTTCTTGCACAGTGGCAGTAGAGTAACGTTCATTGGGACGTCTGTACACGCGTACCCGACCGTCACAACGGGTTAAACGGAATCTTGATTCATCTGTAAAAAGTACAGGTCTCCAATGTCTAAGCTGCCATTGCAAATGATCGCGAGCAAAGTTTAATCGATTAGTTTTATGAGCTCCAGTTAAAACAGGTTTTCGTACCGGTCTCCTTGGTTTTAAATCAGCCTCTCGTAATCTGTTTCTAACTGTCTGGTCAGAAATGGTTACCTGATGAGCCGCCCTAAGTGCATTTTGAAGGTCTTTTGCAGTAAATGTTCGTCTACGTAAAGCAGACAATACTAAATAACGGTCTGCAATTCGTGTGGTTTTCCGCTTCCGACCTTGTCCGGCTAATCGTTTGTATTCTCCAGTCGCCCTATAGCGATCATACACACGCTTGATGACTGAAGGACTGCGATTGAAATTTCTTGCGACTTGTCGCAATTAACGCTACAATACGAGCTACTTCTATCTAGCTAAGATCTCTCATTTTGACAAGCAATGAATTTAACAATATCAAACTGTCATACCGTTGCCTAGTAGAACTGTCGAAGCCTACTGAAGTATAAAATCTAAATGTGGATATTATCACGATCACTTTATTTTTTGTACTGGGTTTGAAATCATAAATTTACTTTGAGTGGCGAGCACAAATATGGATTAATTATATCACGTAACTAAAATAAAATGTTTATCCTTAACACGAGCATTGAATTTAAAAAATATAATTTGGGATACAATTTATTCTATGTACGCCTGAAAAAAATATGTAACATTGGCAACAATAAGACAACAGTTCAAAAAATAAATTAAATATTTTGAGTTTTCCATCAACTCTTCTAGAAGATGAATCAAAAGTATAGGTTTTGAGTAAAAAAAAATCAAATAATAAAAAGTATTTGATGGACTTGCCAGATTTTAATTCCCTGTAAGTTAAAATAATTTTATAGCATTCTTCCTATTATTCACAATTTTTGTAAGTGTAGTTTTGTTACATCTACTGTTCATTGTTTTACGTTCTCAATATAAAGTGCAGTCCTTTTCTAAAAAAAAGCCATTGTATTTAAAATTCTCAGGTGCGCTCATTATTTATCATTAATCAAAATAATTGTTAATTGTTATAAGGATGGTTAGTAAATAAATACTACAAGATTATTTTTATTTTTTGAGATTAATCGACGAATGTAAAAATTATAATATACTATTAAATCATTATTTGTTTATTATTATTTTTTTATTTATTGTTTATGGCTGCATCAACTACAAGGGTTATTAGAGGCCTCTCGCAGTAGGTACAATGATTTGTTAACAATACTTAATAATACTTAAATAGTTCAATAACTTAATACTTATTACTTAAACATAATTAATTAAATTTATTTCGGTTAGAAATTTTCTTATATTTGCAATGTTAGCATTTTTACCTAAAGATTCTGCAACTCCATGGTTTTGGTTATGTTTGTTTCGCTTATTCCGAACATTCCTCAAATATGTGCCTTACGGTTAGTTGATTTGCACACTTTGCACAAATAGGCGGATCAACTTTCTTAAGGAGATATTCATGGCTAAATTTCGTATGTCTTATTCGTAATCTTGTAAGTATTACTTGATCTTTTCGGTTGAGGTGGTTGTTATTCCAAGGTTTGACATAGGGTTTAATTTCATTTAACTTGCTGCGTATGCTGATTCGACCAATGATTCTGCCACACGTTCTGTATTTTAAATTTGAAAAACCTTTTAACATCATTACTTGGTACTGAAACATTGTTGCTTATATTTTGCTGAAAAATAGCTTCTTTCGCTGCTGTATCTGCTTTTTCATTTCCCTTAATACCTATGTGTGATGGTATCCATATAAAGTTAACACATTTTTGGTGACTCTGAAAGTTGTGTAGAGTCTCTTTTATTTTTTGCAGGGGTGGGTGTCTGGGATATAGTTGCTGAAGTCCCTGTATTGAGCTAAGTGAATCAGTAACTATAGTATATTTCATTATGTCTTGCCTTTTGATATACTTTAGTGCTTGATGGTTCGCATATAATTCTCTTGAGTATATTGAGTACCAGTCGTGCCATTTATAGTAAAATGTTTCAGTTGGAGTTACTACTGCAGCTCCAACACCATCTTTTGATTTAGAGGCATCTCTGTAGATTATAGGAATTTTTTCATAACTTGTTGATAAGAGCTTCTTAGAATTTCCCACGATTATTTCTGGAGATGTTTCAGACTTGGAAAATATGGTTAGGGATGTATTGCATTCCGGATTTGTATGCTCCATGGTGGAATGTTTAGGGTTTGATTCGGCATTATTTTTGGAAGTTGGATATCAAGGTGGTCAATGTATCGATTTAGCCTTTCATAGAATGGGACTGGTATTCTTTTTGTTCTTTGTAAATTGTTCAGAATCTGGACGCGATGAAGTGATGTTTAACGGGAATGTTAGGCTGAGATAGTATGGAAGCGGCCTAATTAAGACTTAAATACATTCTCCTCATGCGAATTGGTGGTTCTGATGCTTCTGCCTGAATGCTAGTTATGGGGCTTGTTCTGAACGCTCCTATGGCAATTCTTAATGCTTTTTTCTGTATTGTGTTTAACACATTTAAAACTGTTGTGTTCGCCGAATCGTAACAGATGGCTCCGTAGTCAATTTTGGACCTTATAAGAGCTTTTTCCAGAATTCCAGAAAATTTAAGTAATTTTTGGTTTTTTTCTTATTTATAAAATGATTTAACCCTCTTAGCGCATTAGAGGGTGGACTTTTAACTATATTACGCCCTCATTATAATAAAAATAAATTATTTTAAATTTTTAAGGTAATATTTTATAGAAAAAAAAACAATTAGAATTACCGTTGTTCGTATTGATATTACTCATATATTTCAGTTTTGCCTCATCATATCAACCACTAATAAGAGTGATTTTTGACATTTTTCAAAAAACCAATAAATAGGCTCATCTTGAGTTTTTATTACCAATAATTTGACATATGCAAAATATTTTTAGGATTTTTTTAAGTCTCTGGCAAGGGTGAAAAAATAGACTAACTTTGCGGTCACTCTTTTTTTTACCAAAATGTATACAGGGTGATTCACGTTGAGTGTCATATTAAAAGTTCAGGAGAACCAAAAAAACGATCATTTTTAAATTTGGCACACGGTCATAACAGGTGATAAGCTACATTGTAAAAATATTTTGGCAAGTGCAGCGTTGCCAGATCTAACCGAAACCAATGGCAACATTGTAATTTTAAATGGAACACCCTGTTTTTTATTGCATATTCGGATTCTACACAAAATTCTAAGTAATTTGTCAACATCTTCCTATACCTATATCTTACCGTTTTTGAGAAAATAATTAATTACCATTTTTTTGAAGAAACATCACCATGTCAAAAAGGTTTAATATTTACGTGCCTAATCGAGCTAAATACTAGAAAATTTTTTGGGGGTTAGACAATGCATGTATTTAAAAGGATCTATATGCTATTATAGCAATATATCATACAGGGTGTCCCAAAAATGCATTTTTACCGGTATTAAATAATGATTAAAACTCAATTTTTTTAAATACAACATACTGTATTTTATCCCATTATCAAATAGACCAATAATTTACCTACAAAATGTCCATACATGTTTCTATACCCATCTGCCACCGTTTTTTAAATACAAGCGAATTTGAATTTTTTAAGCATTTAGGTCTTATTAATTTAACAAAATATACAATTTTTAATTTATATGTCAATTAGTTGTCAGGACAATTTAAAATAAAAACTTCCACGGCCTACCTAGGTTAATTGTAAATAAAGCCGGTGGTTTATTGTAGATGGTATTTAAAAACAGGGAAAAAATTAAAATTCGTTTGTATTTAAAAAACGATGGCAGATGGGTATAGAAACATGTATGGACATTTTGTAGGTAAATTATTGGTCTATTTGAATATGTAATAAAATACAGTATGTTGTATTTAAAAAAATGAATTTTAATCATTATTTAATATCGGTAAAAATGCAATTTTTTTGGGACACCCTGTATGATATATTGCTATAATAGCCTGTTGATCTTTTAAATACATGCATTGTCTAACCCCCAAAAAAATTTCTAGTATCCAGCTCGGTTAGGCACGTAAATATTAAAACTTTTTGACATGATGTTTTTAAAAAAATAGTTAATAATTATTTTCTCAAAAACGGTAAGGTATAGGTATAGGAAGATGTTAACAAAAATTACTTAGAATTTTGTGTAAAATCCGAATATGCAATAAAAAGTGGGTTGTTCCATTTAAAATTAAAATGTTGCCATTGGTTTCGGTTAGATCTGGCAACGCTGCACTTGCCAAAATATTTTTAAAATGTAGCTTATCACCTGTTAGGACCATGTGCCAAATTTCAAAAAGTTCGTTTTTTTGGTTCTCCAGAACTTTTAATAGAACACTCAACGTGAATCACCCTGTATAATTTGTGTAGGTTCCGGATTTCACTAATTTAAAAAAATAAAAAAGCTAGATCCACCACTGAATGGGTAGGAGTACGATAACCGTTTTTTTTTTCTTTTTCTATACTCTTTGATCCATTTTCTCTTAAACGAAATACTTTCTAATTCACGTATGATATAAAGCAAAGTTAGAGTAATTAAAACGTCAGCAGCATACCTGTCTGGACCAACCTTTATTATTCGTTGTACAAAAGCCAGAGGTCATATTTAGCGATCCGAATGGCTTTTTGTTTTGGTGTAATTATCCAGGCAAGTTCGCTAAGAGAAATTACAATATGGAAGTCGGTTTGAGAGAGGAATTTTAGTACACAACTTTAATGGACTTGATTAAAGTTTGTTTGTACGATTTGGATGGTCCGTCTTTGTACAACTGCAACTGCATTAATGATAGGCAATTATAATCGGATGGGCGTTGCCCATCTTGCCCCAAAAGTATATTTATTTTCCGACGTGTCATACTGACATTATTATGGATGCCATCCTTTATTAGAATGAGTACTATAATGAATTCATTAGAGTACTGAGTACTATAATGACAAAAATAGCTAGGTATACTAGGCAAAAATAGGAAAAATTATTGAAAGCAACAAAATTTAACGATTAAAATTAAATAACACATTATCGCAATTTGTTAAATTATTGTTAGACATAGGCGTCGAAATTGTCCCATTATTCTGGTTGTGAATCTAAAAATTTTGCTTTCTTGTGCAGAGAAATTATTCAGTGTAACACCCAATGATAATTTTTCTCCAAGAATGGATACCAAAATTATTTTTTTATTTTCGCGTGAGTTCTCTATATATCCTTCTGCAACTGTGTCACTTTTTCAGCCACCATGGCGTTTAACAGTGTGCGTGACCAGTGTATTCGGCAGAATAAGGTAACTTTAAAAATGAAGCAATTATCTTGCATATGTGTCCAAAAGTATGAATAGCCACTGGCTACATTTTCTGTTTCTAAAAGACAAAAAAAAACGAAAATTTTCAGCATCGCTGGGCCTTATTGATGCATAGGTTCGAACCAATTGTACCATATTTACTCCTTCGACATCGCCAGGTGTTACAAAGAATTCTCGGGAAACAGTGGTTTTTGTACTAGGTATTACAATTCTAAAACCAGTCGCTTCATCGTGTACAACTCCCATTCTTAAGTTTGTAGCTTTCCTCTTGGGCATGCTCCAATAGCAAATATTTTTCATTCTTTGCTTGTTCTTAAAACATTGCAATATTTTCTTTAGTCAAAATTTTGGACTTTCTAGTTTTGTAAGAATTAGAGTTTTGTTTTAAAAAGGCAATCATGTTACTAAACTTACTTATTTCAACATTTTTTTTATTGACAACGTGCTTCGTAACATCAAGTAATAACTCCATAAACTAAAACAAAGCTTTTGATATTTATTTTAGGCGTATTTAATGTAAAAAATTTACAAACAATAAGTTTAACATTTGTTAGAAAAAATATTATCATCTTCACTGTCCGAAGAATATACATCAGCTTTATTCGGCTTTGCAAGCATAAGAAGTGTAATGGTTTCGGGTAAAAATGATTCCCATTTTCTTTTTTTTTTAATTTCCTCATTCTAGTTAAGAGTCGGATCCGAATTTCAAAGTAGCCGATTTAAAATATCTCTGTTAAAGCTCTCCCTGGAAAATTTTCGAGCAAAATCTTGGCGGTATGTTCGAAAATGTTTACTTCGCGCTTCCGCGGCCTCTTCGGAAAGCTGCCCAATAGGCAATAGCGCATTTTTTGTTATAATTACACCGTGGATTAGAATTTTATGCATGGTGGGGGTCATTGGGTGCCAGTGGTACAAACTGACATATAAGCGAGCAGTATCCATTGCATATTTGTTTTATTTTGCTTGGGATTGCCTCTAGAATAAAGTTTAATCTATATATAAGGTATGTTATTTAAACGAACAATTTGTGATCTGTTTTGGTTCATGTATTTGCTGTTGATTCGAAGAAGTTAATACTTCATAAAAAGAATATCCAAAAGTTTTTAAAGTTAATAAATTTAAATAAATTTAATAATATAAGCTAACTAACTATAACTATTTCTGTTAAATCTAGAACTTACTCTGAATCTTTTTTCTGATTCTCTGGAATCTCAGCTTCATAACTTGGCATGTAGAATTGCGGAGCTCTTTTACCACCGACAATGGAAAGCCGTTCTTCGGGGGTGCTCTGAAACCTTCTGTCGTCCAGTCTTCCGTTCTGATCTTCCGCTTTGACGTATAAGACGTATTCCATGTCGAGTTGGAAGAGATCTGTGCCACGAGTGCGCACAACGCCGGATCTATAAGAAAATAAATAAAAATAATACCATTTTTAAACTTTAGTCCAAAATTTTATTTGTATTTTTTATTGCAGATATGCATTTAATTTTTTTACTCGAAAACGGCACAATTTACATACAAATTTAACAGGATTAAAAAGTTTCTTATTAGGTAAGGCCTTCAGAAACCATTTTTTAAATTTCAAATTTTTAATTCCAGAAACACTGAAAAAAATTTTTTAAGGGTTACATATTTCAACCCTTTTTCAGAGAAGCAATTAATTACAAATATTGTTGTAAGAAAACCTTGGAAAACATAAACATCTATTTCTAATTTTACCCGTCTAATTTTATCCACATTTATAAAATAAAATAATTTAATTATTTCTTAAAAAAAGAGGCTTTTGCGTTTTTTAAATTATCAATTCACAGGCCTGCGAAAAATTTGTGATTAAGCGATTTTCATTTTTTTCGCCTAATTAGGACTTACATTGAGCTGAAATAACCCCCTTTTTATTCTATCACGTACACTTTTTTTATAAACCAGTATTATCTCTGAACACTAAAAAAAAAATAATAATAATTGCTTTTTTTTCTTCAAAACCTTGAGAAGAGTTAAAACCCCGTGTTTATTTAAAAATTCGTTGAGGGGTTTACCAGTCCTTCCTAGAATATTGTTGGGGATTCCCTGAGACTCGGTTTATTTAGGATTTAGGACAGAGCAATATTATACTCGGGCGTTGTGCACCGAAATCTATCGGCGTTTCGTTGTGTACTTTTTATTTTTATTGTGCAAAATGTCTAGTAGGTGTTGTAAAAATAGACCTGATGACTTTTGTTATATTTGTGGACAGTTCATAATGAAAAAGTTTAAAAGAAACATTACTGATTTCGTAAAAATGCATATTTTGCATATTTTAAAGTAAAACTTGGAGATTAAGATAAAGTTTGGGCACCACACGTTATCTGCAAGGTTTGCGAAGAAGCCCTGAGGCATTGGTTTAAAGGAACAAGAAAAGTCCTACCGTTTGATGTACCAATGGTCTGGAGAGAACCCAGAAATCACGTCGACGACTGCTTTTTTTGTCTTTGTGATACTAAAGGTCCTAACACAAAATCTCTAAAGTATATGAACTATCCTAATCTTCCGTCGGCAATAAGACCAGTTCCACATGATGCTGATATACCTGTACCAATTCCGCCAAAAGTCTTACAGTCTGTCGAATCCACTGACCTCAATATGGACCGGTAAAGGGTATCAGATGCGCGGTTCAAAAGTGAGATTTTATTGGCGACAAAATGTGTCCGTGCGCCGTGGCTCTAGTCATCTCTTAGGGTCCTAAATCATGCGCATAACGGACTAGCAGATCGATTTTATTTAAAAATTCGTCGCCGGCCAGTTCCGTACTTCGTCAATTGATCACTTAAACAAAATATATATTACACTGGTTAAAAAAAAACATAGGTTACTGGTTTTTGAACCAGTGAAACACATTGGTTGGTTTAGATGTTGTTTTTAATCAAAAATAAACATATTATCCATTGTCAGCTCCTTAAATTCCTCTAGTTCTTCTGAATGTTAAAGCTATGGAAAGCCACAAATTTTTGTACTGGTTCACAACTGATGAGTTGTAGTTAATAATAATAAAAATGGCGAATACGACTGAACATGACTCTTGTGGCTTATCTAAGAATTAACTTTTTGTTTCATCTATGTAACACAATCATAATTGAAAAAAATCACTATAATTATTTATTTCGGATTAAAAAAATCTGAACAAAAAATGTATTGCATTAATCTAAAAAGTCAGTAAGTATGATTACAACATAAAACATATTCCGTTGGAGCATATACCTACTAAAGGCACTCTTGCCGCTTGGAAAACGATCATTTGTTCAAGAAAGAAAAATTAGCGGTATAACCTTTTTCTCCCTCCAACGTGATCATTGGTCGGTGAAAAGAATATATATACCCCGCTCTGCGTGCTGATTTGTCGGTCTCTCCGTGTCGATCTATCGGCACTATGGTTGGAGCCACGGAGAAAGGTTTATCCTATGATTCTTTTTTCTCTTTCGCACTGCCAAACGGCAAGGCTGCCTCTAGTAAATAAATACTCGTTTTGTATAAAAACATTTAAGATGTTTAGAATATCCTTTTATCGCTATCGAAAACATAAGTGTAAGCAGGAAAAGAGTTAATGTTATTTGTATAAACATTTTTTTACCCTTTTGTTTATAAGTCTGTTCCAATCTCGCAAAAAAACCGTTTATTGCATCCCTTTACTGATCCCCAAGCAAAGCAAAACCCTTTAAATATATAGAAAGCGTTCAAACTCCGTCGTTTTTGAACTGACATAAAACTTGTAAAGTCGACAGTCACGCGTTTAATAAATTCTAACAGTTTCCAAACCATTTTAAGGCGGTACAAAAACTGGGTCTTGAAATTAACCCTATCTTTTATTAGCCCCTATTTTTTCTATTTATATTTTGCAATATTAATTTTGTTAACTCATGGTTTCTATTACTACCTAACATAATTTATATATGTATAGAAACGCAAAATAAAAGAATTTAGTATCTAAATATATAAAAAATATATTATATAAATATAAATTAATTAATGACATACAAATTTATAAGTCCGGAACTGGTCCTGCTTTTTAAATACGCATGCTTAGTGACACTATCATTTGTTTAGTGCGCGAGGTCGTAAAATTGCCATAAATGCGATTAGTCATTATATATCTAAAGTTAGGTTATCTATGGTCGAATCTGAACCTTCAACAGATTCAGAGATTAACATTTTTAGGTACCTGCCTCAGGAAGCAGTGAACCGCAGCTATTTTCTCAAATGGAACTAAACGACTTAGTCAGGGATTTAGGACTTCCAAAAGATCTTTCTGTGATTTTAGGATCCAGGTTAAGGGAAAAAAATTTACTGGCTCCAGGTACTACATTTTATTGGTATAGAAATCGTGAAGCTGAATTTGTCGATTACTTCGCCGCAGCTGGTTCACTTGTATATTGCCAAAACGTATCAGAGTTGGTTATTCATCCTGGTGCTCCTGAATATAATCCTACCGAGTGGAGACTTTTTATAGACTCTTTGAAGAGAAGCCTTAAAGCTGTTTTACTTCACAATGGCAATTTATATGCATCTGTTCCGGTTGGTCCTTCTACTCAGCTAAAAGAAAATTACGAAAATCTTGAAGAACTGCTTTTGAGGATAAACTATAAGCAACACAACTGGATCTTATGCAGTGACCTTAAAATTTTAGCATTGCTTTTAGGTCAACAATCCGGATATACAAAATACCCATGTTTTCTATGTGAGTGGGACAGCAGAGCAAGAGATGGCCACTGGACCAAAAAGAACTGGCCACCAAGAAAAAATTAACACCTGGCTCCAAGAACGTAATTCGGGAAAGCCTAGTGGACCCCAAAAAATTTTATTACCCCCTACATATAAAATTGGGACTGATGAAACAATTTGTCAAAGCTCTAGACAAAAATGGTGACTGCTTTAAGTACTTGTGTGAATCATTTCCGGGTCTTTCTGAAGCTAAACTAAAAGAAGGCATCTTTGTTGGGCCACAAATAAGAAGGTTGATGAAAAGTCATAAAATTGAGATGGTTATGCAGGAAGATGAAAAAGAAGCATGGAGAGCATTTAAAGAAGTTGTAAATAAGTTTCTAGGAAACTACAAAGACCCGGAATTTAAAGGTATTGTTGAAAACATGTTGGACAAATTTAAAAAGTTAGGCTGTAACATGAGCATTAAAGTTCATTTGGACTATTTTCCGGATAACCTTGGCGATGTCAGTGAAGAGCAAGGGGAGCGGGACATAAAAGAGATGGAACGGCGATATCAGGGGCGTTGGGGTGTTCGAATAATGGCCGACTATTGCTGGATGCTTAAAAGGGACCGTCCTACCGCAGAATATGCAAGAAAAACAACTAAAAGAAGCTTTTCTGGAAAAAGAGAAAAATTTTCCAAAAAAATAAAGGATTAATGTATGTTATTTTTTATTATTTTCGCGGTTTCATTACTTGTTTTGTTGGTTTATTATTTTTCTAGTTTCTGCTAAATATATATAAATATTTTTACTTTTTGTAATGTTTTACCATTTTGTTTAAAAACCTTACGTGATAGAAAAAAACTGAAAACAGATTTGAAATCAGAACCACTGAAATACTAAATTTTAGTTAAAAAATTCAATTCACATTTTAGAATATATTTAAACGCAGGCCTGTGATTATTATATTATTATATTAATTATTAATTAGATATAGATTGACGGAAATTGTTATTATTTGGTGTGGCAACACTAAGCCAGCTCCTTTTTATTTTACGAATTAACTCTCCATGATCTTACCTACCCTAAAAAAAATTCTGTGTCAAGTCTTTCGCATTTTCTTCAAAATATAGAACATGTTTAATATTTTTATTGCGAAAATTCTAGTAAGGATTATAAAACGTGCAATAAACAAAATTATTTTTGTGTAAATTTTCGGCACAATTATCGCAATAATTTTCGAAACAATTTTCGTTTGTGTAAAACTGATCAAACATTCGTGCACTGCCATAAGTTTTAAAAAAAGTGCTTCTGAAGCTTGAAGAATCCATAAATCATACTTTATAAAGCAAATTAAATATTATAATCCCGTTAAATCATAAAACCTAATATCCACTTAAAATTATTATACGGTTTAATTTAATCGTATTTCATTTTTGAATTGTTGATTTATAAATTTTCCCATGTAATTTACGCTTAGTGAAGATCCGCTCTTTTAGTATAATTTAAAACAATTCAACAATCATAAAACGATTTAAAATTAGTTAAAATTGGATTTCACTAATTTTAACGCCATTATATATGTAAATTCGTTAGATAAGTATCAAAAAGGTCCAGTTGCTTATTCCCCCAAGCATTTTTCAACGGCATTCAATGGTGATTGTGGGAGATAAGAACAAGCTAGTTACACTTCACACCTCATTTGTCTTGTTTTTTAGTTATCGGTAAATAACAGTCTGTTTATTGATTGAAACTGGCAGATGCATCTTTATTTCTCACGATTCGAAATTTCGGTGGTTCTTGCTTTACAGATAATATTTTATAGGGAGTCCTGAAGTGAGCATACTCGACACATAAACTTTTTGAGTATATATATATATATATATATATATATATATATATATATATATATATATATATATATATATATATATATATATATATATATATATAAATATATATATATATATATATATATATATATATATATATATATATATATATATATATATATATATATATATATATATATATATATATATATATATATATATATATATATATATATATATATATATATATATACTACAAAGTGTGAAAACAATTGGCCAAAACCCATTTTCATAGGAAAATTGCGGGGTTCTTAAAGTGCATTTATGTCGTAAACAGTTCTAGTAAAGAACTAAATGAGGTAAACATTTTTGACACGGGAATTATAGTATCTTTTTTAATAAACAGCTCGATATACCAAGTTTAAAAAAAGTTATGCCATCTAAAACAAGTGATGTAGATCGTAGCTGGCGCCCTCTACTAGCAATATTAAAAGCTTGAACAAATTCGAATTTCTCTCCTCAAAGAACCTCCAAATCCCCAATTTTGTACCGCTTGTTTTTTAGTTATTAAATTATTACAAAAAAACAAAAACAAAATTAAAAGTTTGACACCCTGGATCTTGTTCTTATTAACTTTGGGATGAGGCAAGTTTACGTTAATTGCATTATTTTGACCTAAGGAATCTACTGTTGCTCTGTGTCCCATTACTTCTATGACACCCTGTAGACAGCATAGCAAATAAATTACAATTAAATTAAAAAATTTTATCCTTAAAGAAAAAAATATCTTTTTGTGACACTTTTTTTTCATATAAAAAACCAGAAAAGCGTTTCATGGATTTTAGTTTTTTAGGTTTTATGCATTTAAAAAATAATATGGTACTGGTGGTTTGCTGTTAAGTTTTAATCACCAAAACAGCTTATATTTTGCTCTGTAACCGTACCAATAGATGTTCCTGAAGAATTGAGTATAATATTACTGTAGTTAAAACTTTCCATATACAGTGTGTCCCAAATTGGTGGGGAATGTATGGGGATCTTGGAAACCACGATGAAGAAAATCGGTTAAATGGGGAAAGTTTTGGACAATTATGTTAGTAAGCTAATTCCGTTTACTACATGGTTCTATCTATTAAGATTTTTAAGAAATTTTAAAAAAACCTGAAACATGCATTTTCGAAAATCGGCCATTTTTTTTTTATAAGTAAAAATTTTTTTCAAATCTGTAAAAACTTCTTTAAAGCAACTTTTTTGTAGAATATGACCAAGTAGTCAATTTTTTTTTTTCTACGTTTCGACTTTTTAAATCATCATCAACTTTTTTTTTTTCATATGGACCCATATTGGTTTTTACGCAGCCAAATAGTGCTTTTTATTCTGATTTTAACAATGTATAACATGTTATAATTTATAGTTTATAACCTCACTTATTTCAAAAAACAAATATTTTCTCAGTTGGCCTTGATGCCGGCGAACGTCATTTTTTTGTAAACAATAAAATATTAGTAATTGGCAAAATAGATAAGCTGAAGAGATTTTTTTACGAAAGTGGGAACATAGCTATAACGTTAATACCGTGTTACAACAAAATGTAATGTCGCCCATATGAAAAAGTAAAGTTGATGAATCATCATCAACTTTACTTTTTTTATGGGCCCATATTGGCGGCCAAATAGTGCTTTTTATTCTTATTTCAACAATGTATAACATGTTATAGTTTGGAGTTTATAACCTCATCCACTTCAAAAACAAATATTTTCTCAGTTGGCCTTGATTCCGGCAATGTCATCTAGCGTCATTATCAAGTAAGCTCGGGTACGTTATTAATTTTTTTTAACTTTGTAAAATATTAATTATTTGAAGAAAAACTTGATATTTTGCAACGTTTTTCCAAAGCAATAGAAATGTTAATAAAGCTGCGCAAACCTTTCCCATCCAACATCCTAAACTAACATACTTTAAAACTGGTTACAAATTTGTTAAATTCGGAAGTTTTAAAAAACCACCCTAAGAAGTACGTTAAAGAAAATCGACAACGAGATGCTACAGTTAAAACAATTTAAAGAAAATCCAACATCTTCAGCCAGGGATGTTGGATGAAATTCCCTCCCCCTAAGTTAACCATTCATAGGGTAATTAGGACTATTTAAAAAAATATCGTTAATATGTTGAGAAATATGGACAACATTTTGAATTTAGGTCGTTATTTTACATCTTCATTTTAGTAGGAATATTAGTTTAGCCACTTTTCATTGTTTTTGTTTTCACTTGTTTCAATTAACTTGTTAGTTTTGTTGTAACACGGTATTAACGTTATAACTCATTTCTGTAAAATATCTGCTTAGCTTATCTATTTTGCTATTACTAATATTTTTATTGTTTACAAAAAAAAAACGTTCGCCGGTATCAAAAAAACTGAGAAAATATTTGTTTTAAAAAAAGTGGGTTATAAATTCTTAAATTATAACATGTTATACATTGTTGAAATCAGAATAAAAAACACTATTTGGCTGCGTAAAATCCAAAATGGCGTCCAAAATGAAAAAAATAAAGTTAATGATGATTCTAAAAAGCCGAAACGTAGAAAATAAAAATTGACTACTTGGTCATATTCTACAAAAAAAATTGCTTTGAAGAAGTTTTACAGATTTGAAAAATTTTCCTTATAAAAAAAAAATGGCCGATTTTCGAAAATGCATGTTTCAGGTATTTTCAAAATTTCTTTAAAAAACCTGATGGAATTGAAAATAGTTTTTAAACCATTGGTTTAAGAATTTTTAAACGGAAACGCATTCGCCATTTTGTCAAGCATATATTTAAGCGATAACAATAGGCGTATAGGCTACAAACATTTACGGTTGTGCAAACAGGAAAATCTCCTTAACATTTTTCGCCTCCGCTGAAATAGTGACATAACTCAAAATAACAAAGTTTTGAGAAGGAGGGCGTTTAAAAATAGTTTTAACACTTTTTATGTTTTAAATCAAAAACGAACAAAATAAGCACAATTTGTATTTTTTGTATTTGAGCAAGTTTTAAAGGCTTGTAGGTATTCTAAATGTTTGGTAAGTCATTGATTTCAATTAACGTTATAATGATACTATACCCAAAAAGTCAGATACCATGGTTACAGACGCAATTGACCAATGGAGAGACGATTTCTTTCTTTGATTTTTCTTATGTCATTTTCCAACCAAAATGACCCATTACTTATGAAATCAAAAATAACATTTTACACTGATATATTTGAGTGTACAGGGTCTCCGGAGATATATCAGATAAACTGTGTGTCTACTTAAGTTGGCAACATATGGAAAACTTTTTCATTGTTAATTTTACGAAAAAAAGCTATTCTTTATAAAAAGTTCTGCATGTTCTAAAAACTAAAATACAATCATGTTTTTTTTATTTTATACAAGGTAAGTCAAAAAATATGAATTTCAGTCAAGAGTAAAGTACCTTTATATTTCACAATATCAAAAATTGTTATTAGAAAAAGTTATTTAGAATTAAAAATCATGTTTAAAATTGCAGTTGCAATAATTTTTAGTTTTTTTTTTTAATTTCTCGAAAAAATCTCTACACGAGCAACGAAAATTTAACTGTAATTATTGTACATGCAATCTAAGATGCTCTGACAAGATATGTCAGAGAGTAATTATTACACATGTAATCCAGGATGCTCTGACAAGACATGTTTGACAGTGACTTTTAAAACATTAGTTGTATTTAGCGAAATTAGGTAGAAAGTATTATAAAATTTAGTGGAAATGCTAGCAAAATTTAAAAAAAAATTTAACCAGAAGGACGTATTTGCATATTAAAACATGGTTTTAAATTGCATTTATATTATTTTACTTTTGTTAATTTTGGAAAATGAATGAACTAGAGAAGGCGAGAGTAATTACTCTATTCGAAGAAGGTGTTTCTCTGATAAGAATAGCTCAGCAAGTTGGGAAACTCATTTCAAACGAAAATCAAGATAATGATCTGATAGATTTTTTGCGAAACAATCCATTTCACAGCTGTAGAAGCATACAACCAAACTAATTTTCCTGGGACAGTAAGAACGGCAGGAAATCGTATTAGGAAAAATTCGGAATTGAGAAGCAGTGTAGCTGCTAAAAAGTCATTTTTGACCGATATGAATAAAGAGCAAATAATGGGGTTTGCACTGGAATATTTACCGCAAGGTATGGATTTTTGGGAAAGGGTAGTATTTACCGATGAGAAGATTTTTCATTTTAGCGGGCAGATTAGAGTGTATAGGCCGCAAAATACACGGTACGAAGAAAGATATACCCAACATGTTAAAACAAGTGGAAGATTTTCTGTTAATGTATGGGGGTATATGTCTTTCAGAAGTCTAGGCATATGCCACCGTATTCGAGAAAGATTTAATAGTCAAGTTTATATACACATACTCCAAAATGTTATGTTGCCATCGGTAAACAATATATTTGAACAAGAAAATTTTATATACCAGCATGACAACTGCCCCGTCCATACAGCAAGGAGAGTTTCGGACTAGCTACTGGAAAATAACATTTCATTGTTACCTTGGCCCTCAAGAAGCCCTAATATCAATCCAATCGAAAACGTTTGGGGATATATCGTAAAGGAAATTAACAAGAACAATGATTTCCATCCACAAAACAGTGATGATTTGTGGAATAAAATTGAAGAAACCTGGAATAATTACAATGTTCACCATGCACAAATGCTGATTGCATCAATGCCCACACGTTTAAACTTATTAGTGGAAAAAAATGGTGCTGCTTTGAAATATTAAGCCAGTGTTTTTTGTTTAATATTTGAATAAAATAAACTATTTGTTTATTTTGGAGTCATGTATTTTATTGAATATTAATTAAGGTGAGAAAAAGGTAAAAAGCCAAGTTTACCAAAATATTCAAAATTGACATAAAATGTTTACCTAAGTGTACGAAATTTTATTTCCGTCACTGTACTTTACTCTTGAGCAAAATTCATATTTTTTGACATACCTCGTATAAGATTGATAAAATTTGATGTCTGTTAAATCTATTTTAGATTTCAGAAAATGCAGAACTTTTTATAAAGAATGACTTTTTTTCGTAAAATTATTTATAAAAAAGTTTCCCATATGTTGCCAACTTAAGTAGGCACACTGTATAAATATCAGAAATTTGGGTAATGTCGTTAAACACCTTCAATCGAAAATTAAAGAGTAAAATATTTTTGAAGATTATCTCTTTAGCGACATAAATGATTTTTTAAACCCTACATACCTTTCATCCACTTCAAATCTTCCTCCGGTCCGATCTCTCACAATAAAATAATGAATATTGTGATCGGTATCAGGATCTCTGGCTTGAAGCGTGAAGACGGGGGTGTTTGGCGGAGCATTCAGCTGGACCACAGCTTGCATGGGGAGTGGGCGGTTAATAAATAAGGCGGTTCGTCGTTGACGTCACGGACATGGATGATGACTCGTTGGTTGTCAGTATCTGAAACGGAAAATAATCAGTAACCCATCAAACATAAAAGTGTCCTTAACCTTAATAAAAAATAAAATAGAAATTAAAATTAAATTTGTAAGAATTTTAAAACATGAATTCGCCACAAAACTATAGAACATATTGTTACGGTTTTAATAACACTAGAATCTTGTACTTTCATTGTTTTTAATTATTAATTAATACACAACGTTTCGATTATTGATGTATTTCCAACCGTTTTTAAGTGATAACTAAAAACTATTCTTAGAAGCTACGACTTATATACTATCCGATGTTCACCAAAGCTTGACCGATCTTTCACGGTTTAGCAACGCCTGCCAGATATTCGGAATATCGATACTGGGCTTGCTAAATACATTTTGGATGTTTATAATTATTTTAGCTTTTTTATTTTTTTCGACTATTGTATGCGGTGTTGTTTTAACCAAGCATGTTTGGCAATCCCTGACTTCGACGTTTTACCTCGTTCCGTGTATTTTTTGTGTTCTTTAACTCTAGTTTCGAGTAGTCTTTTCATTCCTCCGATGTATATCCCATCACATTTACAGGGAATTTGGTAAATACAGTCATTATTTAAAACATTGTTGTCAGGTCTCGTGTTAGTAAAAATACTTCTTAGAGTGGTTTGGGATTTAAATGCCGTTTTAGTATTATATTTATTTGCGATTCTGTGCATCTTTTTCAAAGTTCCTTTAATATATGAAATTGTCATAAATATTTGGTCATGTGGAGTCTCATTTAAGTTTTTTTGCCCTTCTTTGATATTTTTTGATTGTTTCATTTACCAGTCTCTCACTGTATCTGTTCTGCTTAAGATCCCCAGCTATATTACTTATTTCCTCTTGCAGGGATTCCTTACTGTTACATTAAGGTCACTGCGCGGTTATATAGAGTACGTTTCATTTCGTTAGAGAGATTAGAATTCTCGTGTAAATAATGTCCAGTGTGTCTAGGTTTTTTGTATACCAAGATATGTACATGTCCATTATCTCGTTTAGAAGTACTTCCCTTTTTAAAAACATATACAAACTGGCAACTGCATGTGTAAGGTTACATGCAGACACAATAAATTCCAAATCGAAAGAGGTGTTCGTTAGGGCGACACAATATCTCCGAAACTGTTTACCACCGAATTGGAATATGCCTTTAAAAGAGTAAACTGGGAAGAAATGGGCATAAATATCGACGGAGAGCTGTTAAGCCACATGAGGTTCGCTGATGACATTGTCATAACGGCCGACAGTATTGACCAGGCACAGACTATGTTGGAGAGCCTTCATGAAGCGTGCAAGGAAGTGGGTTTAAAAATAAATTTTACAAAGACGCAGTGTATGACCAACCTTGTTATAAGCGAGAATATCTCAGTTAACGGTAGGAGTATTGAGCAGGTTGCCTCATATAAATATTTGGGACACGAGATCAGGATTGGACAAGATAATCAAACTTGTGAGCTAAACAGAAGAATAGGCTTGGTGTGGGCGGCATTTGGAAAGCTTAGGGATGTCTTCAAATCAAACATTCCCATATGCCTTAAACGGAAAACATATAATCAATGTATACTGCCAGTACTAACCTATGGGGCAGAAACGTTAACGCTTACCAAAAAACGGCGCACAAGCTGCGAGTTGCTTAGAGATCTATGAAGCGGTCAATGCTGGGACTGTCTCTGAGAGACAGGATACCCTATGTGACTATACGACATAGGACGGGTGTGACCGATGTCATAGAGAGAGTTGCAACCTTGAAGTGGAACTGGGCTGGCCACTTGGCACGAACAACGGGTGGAAGATGGTCAAAGCGTATTCTGGAGTGGAGACCAAGGCATTAAGCCTATAGGAACAGAGGCAGGCCACCAACAAGATGGACGGATGATATTAGGCAGACACTAAGGGAGGCCTATGTCCAGCAGTGGACGCGGACGGCTGTAAAGAAACTTCGGAAAAGATTCGCAGAATAGGGAATAAGTATAATTTTAAAACAGCATTTAAATCCCAAACCACTTTAAGAAGTATTCTTACTAAGACGAGACCGAACAACAATTTTTTAACAATGACTGTATCTACCTAATTCCCCGTAAATGTGGTGAGGTATACATCGGAAAAACAAAAAGAACACTCGAAGTTAGACTTAAAGAACACAAAGAGGATGAACATCTTTTATTTTCGTCTTTTCCATGCCATCCGCGCCGAACTCGCCCATCTCTTTCTAACAGAAATTGATTGTTGAACGAGCCGGGATTCCCTTGACTAGTACCAGTACGGATCATGATATTTTTTTATTTTTTAGCTCTGTTCCAAATAAGATAGTATACGCTTTACCAAAAGTTAGAGGTTCTGAATGCTTAAAAATATTATTTTTGTAGGAGACTGTACACACGACACATGAGGTCTGTTCGTTATTCACTAATATTTTACGCTATTTTACACTTTTTGGACTCACCTAGTTTCAAAAAAAAAACACCCTTTAAAAGAGCGATTCCGTAAAAAAAGAATAAAATAGTGTACACTATTTCTTAATAACAAACAGAGCTATGTAAACTTTTAAAAATATTTTTTTTTATCAAAAAATTCAGGGTTTTTTTATTTCTATCAAACTTTGATTTATATTGCAATAGTTTTTAAAAATATCATACAATACAATGTTAATAATGCATAATTTAATTGTTAATATCTCGTTTTATAAACAATATTTTTTCAATTAAATAAAAGGCACATTTATTTACCCTATATCGGTTTTGCGAGTAAACTACCTTAAACAAAAATTAACAATTTACATAGAGTGTTTTGTGAAAAGTGAAAATTGTAATTTTAATAAATTTTAGCTTAAAAAAATTATACATATAAAAAAAAATCTTGTAAACCTTCCAATTTGTCCGGTATCAATTATTTAAACCCCTCCATTTACTCGCCCATAATTATGAATAGCACGTTCGATAGTATCTACCCTATCTTAATAACTTCACACACTCGCAGAATGCCCGCCATGCAGGTATCACCCTTTCAATAAACATCCTTTTTTTCACCCTTTTTTTGCCAGCCACCCTTTACACTCGACCGTATCTAATTAAAATAACACACGTAGGTATGAGGTATGCCAGTTTATTTTCGTTTTGTGCATTTACATTGCTGCATTTAATATTTAGGTCAGTTAAATTAAACCAGCCCTCGGAGGGAAGTTAAAATTAGATAGTTCCCGCTTGTTTCGAAATGCCCCCGTGCTACTGGCAGCTTCACCTGTCCTGAATAATTTTAAAACACTAACCGCAGGGAGAAACATGGCTTCTAGCAAATCTGGATGGATAATGATTATTTTATCAAACCAGCTATCACTTGTAGCAAATTAATACGTCTCTCTAATTCATCTCAGTTATTTGCAATGAAATAACAAAAATTAATTATCAATTAGCAAACTTTAAAATATTCAAAAAAGTTTATATCTGGACTAAAGCAAACGCTAGAAACTCAAAGAACAGTTATTAATACAAGCAATCGGAATTTGTCTCCGGATGAGATCTCTGTACTTGCAATGGGCGGAAACTTTTCCATAAATTCCAAAAGATGTGCCAAAGGAAGACATTATCGCAAACCTTGAATCAGCACTAAGATCTCTGCCAGAAGAAACAGCTCATGAACTACGCACTGAATCGGCAAGGCCAAACCTCCCAAGAGTAACCTAAAGCATAAGGAGTTAAGAGCTATTCAAGATCTGAACAAAGATGACAGTATCCTAGTTTTGCCAGCAGCTAAGGGAAATACCACCGTCGTAATAAACACCGCAGATTACAAGGCAAAGATAAATGATTTACTGGATCCAAACAGTTATAAGGAATTACGCAATGATCCAACACAACGCGTAATAAGAACAACAAAGATCTTAGTTCGGAAGTCAAGTCTAGAAGAACAAACAAAGAAAATAGTGTGTAAAAGTGAGGCTGCAATACCAAGGCTCTATGGATTGCCAAAAATACACAAAGCTAACATTCCGCTACGTCCCATTGTAAGCGCTATCGGTTCACGACATATGATCTAGCTAAACACCTATCATCACTTCTGCAACCACACATCGGAAAGACTGATTGCTTTGTCAAGTATTCGACCCATTTTATTTCAAAAATTAAAGACTTAGTTCTTGAAGACAATGATATATTAGTAAGTTTTGATGTGGTATCCCTCTTTACAAGAGTGCCCCTTAAGGATGCAATGGAACTTATATATGACAAATTCCCAGAAGATATCTCCAATTTGTTTAAATATTTTTACATGGGACCACAAGATTTATGAACAGACTGAAGGAGTAGCAATGGGAAGCCCTCTCAGCCCGGTAGTAGCAAATTTCTTTATGGAAAACTTCGAACAACTAGCTTTAGACAGTGCCCCTTACAAGCCAAAAGTTTGGTATAGAGATATGGAGTCATGGCTAAGATAAACTGCAAGACACACATTAACAGCATCCATGAAAATATACAGTTTACGATGGAAATCGAGGACACCAACAAGCTAGTGTTTCTTGATGTATTATTAACGCGTAAAGGAAGATCTTTAGGCCACACGGTATACAGAAAACCCACACACACAGATCGCTATCTACATAGGGATTCCAACCACCACCCATGTCAGAAATATGGAGTCATTAAAACTCTAACAGAAAGGGCAAGAAGAATTTGCGAACCCGAGGCGCTAAACGCAGAACTTACCCATATTCATAATGCTTTAAGGGTCAATGGTTATTCAGAGCGAGAAATCAAAAGATCAGTGGAACCAACAAATACCAGACCCGCGGAGAACGAACAACTCCAGCCAATGGCAAAAGCATTTCTGCTCTTTATTTCGGGGGTTACGGACAGGATTGGTCGATTACTACGAAAGAAAAATGTAAAAACAATATTCAAACCAACGAGGAAAATCAAAGAATGCCTTCGATCGGCCAAAGACAATAGAGATCCACTTTCGGCTTAGGAATTTATCGCATTTCGTGCACATGTGAAAGCGTGTACATAGGAACTACAAAACGCTCGATCAACACCAGGATTAAAGAGCATAAAGCCAACTGTCGTCTGGGGCAGACAGACAAATCTGCCGTAGCAGAAAATACCCTTGCACCGGACCATCGAATAAAGTTTGAGGAGACCCAAGTACTCGCGACCACATCGGCATACCACTCAAAGGAAAAAAACGAAGAACTTCTTAAACACAGCAAGAAAAGACTTCGCATAACAGTAGGGCTGCTAACAGGGCACGATAACTTAAGAGGAGGCCTTTAAAAATAGGCTCATACATTGGGGATCCAAGTTATAGAATGTGCGACGATGGGAAAGAAGCAGCCTACCATATCCTGTGCGAATGTGAAGCATTGAATCACAAAAGACAGGCATTATTTGGGCAACCGAAAATAGGCCCACAGGAATATATCAACCAACCAGTCTCGGGGTTACGCAGACCTGTAGAAGGAACAAGATCAATGGGAGGATTGGTATAAAAGATAATGGTAGATTAGGCACAAAAAGCTTAAGAGGCTGCGCTGCCACCGGTAGTAAATCTAGAGGCTTCCAGGAAAGAAGAAGGGTTACAAGTTCTGAAATACTGGATTTAGACACTTGTGTACTAAGAAAAATAAGTCTTTGATTTGGTCCATGGACCTAATAGATCCTCGCGATGTCAACTAAGCTTTTGATCAGGGTTGATAAATATCATGTTTTTTTTTTAATCAAAAATCAATTATTTTTCACAAAAAATCGTGTTTTTTTAACTTTTTAAAAATTACTTAGTTTGCTCCCTAAAGATTTAGAAGCATCGCAGATAAAAAAACATATAGTACATATTGTCAAATACTTCAGAAATCAGAATGTTCGATGGAATACACTTTCAGATTGTCTTGAGATCTATGTAAATGAGTAACCAAAATTGTTATTAATATGTGAAGAGCAGAAAGATCAAATTAATCCAGTAATTTGTAAAAATTTTCAGATATTTGTATTAAAGGGATGGCTGAAGATTTCCTACAGTTGCCAAAACCAATTTCTATAGCACCGGATGCAACGCAACAAGAAGGTGCATTTTTATTTCAAGTAGTTTACATAGGAAAAAAGTTACTGGCTATTTTTGACAGTTTTAATTTTAAAGAAGGACAAAACTTGCGTCAATATCAATTATTTAAGAACATAATATGTTCAAGCTCTAACACCTTTTAACTTTTTGGTGTATATTTACAAAAAACTACAATAAGCAAAGAAGAATATCCATTACTAGCTGAAGAACAGAGAGATGATCTACACATTGTTTCCAAATATTTTGCAGACACAGGATTATTACCATTACTAATTAAGTTGAAAGCTAAGTCGGATCCTTTTCACAAAATTCTGTTTTCAGAGGAAATAATCAAAAATCTAACAGCAGTACAGTGGTTAAGATCTCAAGAATATGCTTTAGAAATTAAGCAAGTGCTCCCTATAGTGATTTCTGTTTTGTATGCCTGTGCATTGTCTGCTGATATTGAAAGGATGTTTCCTACTTATGGCCCATTAATAAAACAGTTATGCTTTTTATTACATTAAGTTTTTTTTTATATTTTTTTTTAAAATTTTTTGTTTATTTTTTAATAAGTTTATTTGTAAACCAGCTGTTTTTTCGATTATTAATAAAATAATAAATAACACCCATAAATGCGCTAGGTTTATTTTTGAATAAACAAATACATATTGAGTGTTTTTTTTTTAAATAAATTATGAAAAAAAACTAATTTAAATTATGATTTTAATCATCTTAACCCTGCCTATGATATCAAACATAAATATATTTTCTATGTTTTATGCCATTTTTTATCTACGTAAAGTAGTTAATAATTATATTGTCATCTACTTAAAAGCCATTAAAAGTAAGTTAATTAATTAATTCGGAACTTTCTCACACAATCAAAACCTTCCTTAATAAAATCAAAGTTTATAAAATAAAAATAAACCAGTCTAAAAGCTTTCTACCTGGCACGTGCGTTACTTCTCAACCTTTTTATTCTCGGGCCCTTTGTTCTGATTTCAACCCCTATTTAACTAATTCGAAACCACCTTTTAACCCATATTGACCCTTGTAAAAAGCCGGAAACGTCTGTTTAGGTTTTTAGATTCGAAACCGGTTGAAGTTCGTTGAAAATTCGTAGGTAGGTAAATTTTATCGACATTTAATTTATCACTATATAATAGTTACATTGTGAGTTATTCCATTATGAAATTGTCTAATTTGCAAAGACAGCTCATTTTAGTCTTTGTTCTAACTTTGAGAAAATCTTTATGAAAGCTCCGATGAATGGTTTTTTCCGTGCAAATTTAATTTTAAGAACTTTATATCATTTAGCTGTTAAAATTTTTTAATTAAAAATATTTATGCGTTCGACGCGGCATTCGAAAGAGAAAAGGTAGTAATTCTAGTGCAGACATTGAAATTTTACTCAGTCTATACCTCTAAATAATGGCGCAATGCTGAAATAGTATATTACATACCCAGGTGGAAAGTGTTTCATTTCTGTCGAGAGATGCGTTAGTTAGTAGTTATACTTCTCGAGACAGAAATGAAACTTTCCACCCCGGTTTGTGTACTATTTTATTTACAACCACTTTATTTATTTCCTATTATTTTAAATTAAAATTATGAAAATTGATCCGGTAATAATTTTATTAGGCGACCGTGCTCCGCAATTTGTATCGTTGTCATGGTAACGGGTTGTCAAAGTGTCAATACATACAGTGTAAGATAGACGCTTTAAATTTGAATAGTAATTTGTTTTAATTTCGCAAGTCCAAAAAAAATGTTATCAGATGAGGAATTTGAGTTTGCTGCTACTCCAGCAGAAATTCGAGAATATTATTATTATTATTATTATTAGAATGCGTATGTTTGTGTGTCACTATACCATTTTGAAATATCAATATTCAATGAAATTACAAAAAAAATTACTTTTTCTACTACTGTATAAATAAGAAAACTTTGTGGTCCTAGCAACGCGAATGATAACGAAAGAGAACCTTCGTGTTACCTGGTTGCTAAGCGTTGCTAGCTACAAAAGTAATATTTTCAGCGCCTGGACAAAAAAGTAAGAGTAAAAAAGAAAATATGCTTGTGGGAAATATTAGGATTTATTTATAAAAAGTAACTAATTTATGACAAAATATTTTAAAAAACTAGGTTAGGTATTAACATTAAAAGTAATTGTGCAATTTGAGCAATTAGCAAAAGAAATTGGAGGAATAATACTTGAATTAACAGTTTTTAAATTTGTTGTTGGGGTATCGTTATCACCTTTAACTACGTTAATATTCATATTTTTCACTGTTACTTCATTAGAGGAAATATTGGTAGAATTTCGTGTAAAATCTTCTTTGAAATTTCCACCTTATTACTATAGGATTCAGCAATATATCCCTCCGCAACAGAAGAAGACTTCCAACCTCCATGCCTTTTTAAGTCCAAAATATCGACATCCGAAGCATTGGCAAGGAACGTAGTTGACGTTCTTCTAAAAGAATGGCCAGTGTATCTACTGATGTCTTCAAGCTTCAAAACTTCGCAATTTCTTTAGGTACATTTGAAATAGTGTGCTTTCCAATTACTTGATTAACACATTTACCTCTTTCATAACGATACAATAAACGCTCATCTAGAGCATTCCTTGGTCTCAGCTTAATATATTCCTGTAGAAATCTGACATAAGGAACTGAGCCTTCATCGTTGGTTACTACAAAGTTTCTTTTAACTTTATTTTTAGACTCCACTATTTTCACTATAGCCACGTCATTTCTTATTTCTACATCACTTAGCTTCATTCTGTATATTTCGTCTGTCCGGCATGCCCCAGCCACTCCCATAACTGCTATTACTTTCATTTCTAAGTAACTTTGATCAGGCGCGTTAAGTAAAAACTTTATGATTTCTTTTTTTTTTAATTTTTGACTTTTTTGCCTCATAACCATCGTTTTTCCTTTTAATAAAAGCAACTAGTTTCTTTAACTCCGAAATATCTTGATTTTTGTTTACGGAAATTGTTAACTTGAGCATGGAATATACAGACCAGAGGGTTGGTGGTGATAAAAACTCGGATTTTTCTTGAAAATACGCCAACATCACATTCTCGTCAATCCGCCCCACATTTTTTGTAGCAAGCCATTCAGAAAACGATTTATATGTTTGATGGTACCTCTCTTCAGATTTGTCTGGCAGAAGTGAGGCACACGCAAGGTCAGCTGCCTTTTGGATGCCATTTTCATATTCATTTAACATTTTAAAATGTGAATGGATTTATACTAAATTAACAATAATTCAAAATCTGACAAGTGCTGATGACAGACAATGTCAACAATAAATGTGTTGCTATGGATTAATTTTTAACAGGTAAAATTTCAAAATCTCTGATATTTCTATTAAAACATGATGTTAATGATTATTAAATTATGCGATACATAGAACAGTAGCAGAAAAAATATAATACATTACACGATGCGAAAGGCCTTTCAAGTGTTCGGAGGTTTTAAATAGCCTCGGCTTCCCCTCGGCCATTTAAAAACCACCTCACACCAAAAAGTAAACTTTCGCATCTTGTAATGTAAATAACTATTCCAACCGGGTGGAAAGTAGAAGTCAAAAACGTCAACTTTTCACCTTTCAAAGATAGGTGAAATGTCATTATTACATGCATGGTTGAAAATAAATACCTTTATTTTAGTCATTTTTCGCGGTTTTTGACCAACTCCAGTGTTTCCACTGTTCTGTCCGAGCAGCTAGTTTGCGCTTAAAAATTAGGTGGACATAGTAAAGAAAAAATAAAACGCCGTTAATCGACCCAAATAGTTTACTCTTTATATAAAAAGTCAAATCTTGAATTTTTAAAATTTTGAAAAATGGCGTTATTCAGATCAGTAAATAGGTATGTCTACTGCCAAATATAAATTTAATACCTACATAATCTTTAGTTATTACCTTAAACTTTTAGTAATCTGTATAGTTCGTTTTATTATTTTCATTTTATGGTGTGTATACAGGTTTTTTTAAGCAAAAATTGACGTAATTTTTTACTTTCAGATTTAATAAATGTTTCACAAATGAATACTATTTTTGAAAATGTTCATTAAATAGTAGGTAGGTAGGTTTAAAGTGAGTGGGTATAACACCCGTCCACCGCGACCAATCGGTCTATTGTGGCTCACACCCTTTTATATTTCTCCCACCAGGTCCAGACTCCTAATAAATCTGATGATCCTGTTGGGAGAGAGATCTTTCACCTCCCCCGGCAACAAGGTGTCATTTCCGAGGATTGCGAATCTTAGTCGTGCCATTGCTGGGTACGAACACAGTATGTGTTCTGCCGATTTACCCCCCTCCATGCACATGCGGCACTCGGCGTCTTCCGCTAGGCCGATCTTGTGCATGTGGTATTTTAATCTGCAGTGTCCGTGTACAGCTGTACCCTTGATTGCTCCAGTAGTTTGACAGTACATTGTTGGTTCGGTGGGCTTATGGAGGCCTTCGAGTGTCTGGGACCCGGAAGTCCATGCCAGTACCGAAGATTTTCTCTTTGTGTCCCAGCTAATATGAACTGCTTGGCCATTCCATAAGATATACCGATGACCGGTTCCGGCCCTGTGAATTTTGTTTCCGCCCCCCTTTTGGCAAGAAGGTCTGCGGATTCATTACCCTCTAGGCCGGTGTGTCCAGGTATCCACAGTAGTGTAACCTTATTGTTTTGACCCAGTTTGGTCAGCGCATCCTTGCAATTCCAGACGGTTTTCGAATTGTACCGGCTGGATTCAAGAGCCCTAAGAGCTGCTTGACTATCTGAGAATATTTTAACTGTCTTACGTGTGCAGTGCCGATCAACCAGCGATCTAGCACACATCTCAATAGCAAATACCTCCGCTTAAAATATGGTTGCGAGAGTGCCCAGGCTAAAGGAAAACTCTGCCCGGCTTCTGTCCATATATTTCAGCTCCAACACCGTCCTTGGTTTTGGAGCCATCGGTGTACCAACAGATGTCAGTCAGGAGCAGGTCGGTCGTTTTTGACTCCAGTTCCTCCCTTTGTGGGTAGACTACACTGTAGGGCCGGTTGTAATTGGTTGCTGTAGGCATTATGTCTGAGGGCATTCCCAGTCTGTCACAGGTCAGGACATTCCTGAGGAGACTGGTGCTCTCCATATGACACGCCTGCGGTTTGTTACTGACCGCTTGATAGAGTCTGTATGTTGCCCACCTTGCCCTCTCTCCAAGTAAATATGCAGAGGAGGCAGTCCTAGGAGGGCTTCCATGGCCGCCGTTGGTGTCGAGCGTAGCGCGCCCGTGATCATTAGGCAGGCCTGTCTTTGTAGCTTTACTTGGGTCAGCCGCTGCTGCCCCTTGCGCCACCATGCCAGAGAGCCATACGTAATCATTGGTCTTATGACTGTCACGTATTCATAAAATAGTACACATCACCTTACTATTTCTATTTAGGCTAGTTTCATGTATATTATTTGTTATCCTTTGTTACAACAGTGGGCTTAAAATATTCAAGTGCAGAAATACCTTTAACTTTTTTTTTAATTAAGTTGAATATTTTTTTTTGTATCGAGCCTAGAGGTTGAATCTGCTGAAACATATTTATAGGAGAGATTTATTAATAATAATACTATAAGAAATTCGAAAACATATCATAATGTTGTTCGTCTCTCTCATAATTTAATGGAAATCCTGAAGATACTAGCCTCTGATAATTTCAAAATTGTCGAGATCACAAAATCCATAGCAAAAATATGAAATAAAAATTAATTTATTATTTTAAAACCTAAATGAATAATTTTACTGTTTATATTCTTATATTTTAATTAAATATAAAGATAACATATCATAGTTAATGTTATTCTGGCACTTGAATTTTTTAAACTCACTGTTATAACATAGGATAACAAATAATATACATTAAACAAGCCTAAATAGGAATGTAAGGTGATGCGTAGTATTTTATGGACATTTTAAAACATAGTATTTAGTTGTAAATAAATTTATTAAATATGAAAGTTAAAAATTACGTCATTTTTGCTTTAAAAAAATTACCTTTATACACACTAAAAATGAAAATAACTAACTATACAGATGCTAAAAGTTAAAGCTAAGAACTAAAGATTCGGTAAGTATTTAATTTTTATTTGGCAGTAGACATACCCATTTACTGATTTGAACAACGCCATTTTTCAAAATCCCAAAACTTCAAGAGTTGATTTTTTACATTGGGGTGACCTATTCGGGTCGATTATCGACTTTATTTTTTGTATACTATTCCACTTAATTTTCAAGCGCAAACTAGCCGCTTGGACCGAACAGTCGAAACACTGGAGTTGGTCAAAAACCACGAAAAATGACCATAATAAACGTATTTTCAGCACCGCCCAATAATTTAGAGGTATAAAATAGGTAAATGTTTAATGTCTGCGCTAGAACTACTACCTTTCCTCTTTCGAATGCCGCGTCAAACGTATAAATATATTTAAGAGTGCATTTACGCTACACCCTAGGGGTCGGGCAAAAGGACGCGGAGGCGGTGGGCGGAGACTAACAAACTCCCACTACCACAATTTTCGTATAGCCGCATTAAAAATATTATATTTTATTTAGGTTCTTCCAAATTCGGTGTATCGATGCGATGTTGTTACCGATTGCAAGCCTACAGGAGATAACGTTTTTCGGTAACCATTTTTTACTTAAAAGACATAAATTATACACCATTTTAAAGGTAAGGAAATAATGTATGCCTTTGCTGTAACGGATTTTTAAAATATGAGTCAAGTTAAGAGAAAATAGTATCTAAAGATAACCGATTTTAGGGTGACTTTCACTCAAGGAAATATTAAAAACTAAATCCAAATTTCAAAAACTATTAAAGCAGAAGCCTAGATTTAAGTGTTGGCTTTCATATAGTTTTTGAAACTTATCGATAACTTATACCGTTTTTGAGAAAAACATTATGCCCCGAACCCCAAATTGGATCCAATTTTCGTGGAGCGAATGGACTCTTAATAGAAAAATTTTAACAGCTAAATGATATAAAGCATAAAAATGATGTTTTTTTAACGTCTTAATACGAACAGGCGGAAGCGGGCGCTTCTAAAAATTAAATGTGCATGGAAATCATTCTTTGCGGCCTTCATAAAGATTTCCTTAAAGTTAAAGTTAACAAAATCTAAAATGATGCGGCAACGATTTTTTTTACTTTTAGACCTTTTTATATGGAATGACTCTTGTGTCAAAAAATAAGGTGAGTTTGTTTAAAAATTCATATTTTTTCATTTTTTTTACTTAATTTCGTCTCCGTTATCCGCAACAGATACACAGGATGTCCATTTTTCAGTTTTAACTGAAAAATGTCGGAATCGACAAATGTCGCAAAAAAAGCACATTTTCGCGATTTTTTTTTTGAAAGACACGGCTAAAATCTATTTATTAAAAATAATGCTACATTAAAGTATAACATTCAAAGAATATTAAGTAGAATTTTTATGAAGAAATATTAAAAAAATTCAGCAATAGCAGCAATTATTTGGAATCGTCTCGAAAAAAAATTGAATTGTGGTGCCCCTCATAAATAGAGGCTAGATCATCTGAAATTAAAAAACTCTAAAGTTTCTTCGTAAGATAATCTCTTTTCCCAGGTAACGCGAAAAGGGATTTTTTAAAATTTCTATTTTTCACTTTTTGGGAATAACAAGGGAAAATGGATCACAAAAATTAAAGGACAACATGTTTTTGTACAGAACGGCAAAATTTTTAAATGAAAATACTCTTAAAATCAAATAATAATCCTTTTTTCTATTAACGCTAAAATTTTTAATAAAAATTTTAAGAGAAATCAATGCACAGGAATTATACTTAAACATCATATGTAGGTAATGAGGCTTACCTAAAATTCAAAAAAAGATATTCGAATTAGAACTCGTATTGTCAAAGGCTCACTAGAAAAGAGAGCTCGATTTTTTTAATATTTTCATACCTTTTAAATTTCAACCTATTTGGGAAATAAATATTTGAAGATCGTTGCATACCTTCTACATACCTTTGAATACCACCAGTAATAATTAAATGTCTTTCAATTTATTTGACGTTTACTAATTAGTTTTACAATTTTTACGTCTTTAAAAGTTAAATGGTATATAATGTACAAATCGACTTCTCTACGTTTTGTAAGAAATATCTTGATAAACCAGTTTTAAATTACAATTCCTTGTTACACAAGATTTTGCTTTAAAACAATTCAAAACTGAGCTTAAAATTAAGAAAATTTTGATCAGAACCCAATAATCACTAATAAATGAATTTTAACTTTATACGTTACTTTTTTATTTAAATGTTACTTTAGAAAATAACATATAAATTATTACTGAAATAATATAAAATCAATTTCAGACAACTATAGAAAAGTTCAAATCTCTTTCAATACTGTTATTAATAAATGCAACTGCTTAAAGCAAAAATAATAATGTACTCGATGGAAGAGCTCAAGAAAATAATGCCGATTTAGATGTTTTACTTCATGTAGAAGAAAATAAAGAATTAGCACAGGCTTCTTGGCAAAGTTATAGGAAAGGATCACAGCACAGTACTACGCAAATTAAAGAAATATAAATATCATCCGTACAAATATCAAAGACATCAGGAATTAAGGGAAGGCGATGAGATCCGAAGAGCAGATTTTTGTTTGAAGTTATGGAAATGGCGAATAACGATAGGGACTCTTACGCAAATTTGTTTTAGTGACGAATGCACCTTCATTAAACAATGAACCAAACGTTCAAAACATCAGCTACTGGAGTTAAGAAAATGAACACAGATTTGTATCTACAAGGACTCAATACCCTCAAAAGGTAAACGTTTGGGCGGGTATATTTGGACATCGGATTATTGGACCTTTTTTCTTAAATCACAATTTGGAAACAGAAACTTCTTTAGAACTATTTCAAAATCAAGTGGCGCCGGCATTGGAAGAAGTTGCACCTGACAATCAAGACATTTGGTTTCAAATGGATGGTTGTCCTGCACACAATTCACGAGAAGGGAATATGTTCAAAATGTTTTCAATAAACTCACTATAGGACCAAATTACATCATAAATTGGCCAGCTAGGTCTCCTCATTTTTCGCCCAATGACTTCTTCCTTTGGGGTCATATCAAAAATGTTATTTATTCAAATTTGACTTATCAAAATTTAGAAGAATTAAAAGTTTCAATTTCAGCGGCGTGCGATCCACTTTCGGCATTTCAACTTCATAATGTAAGAACTGAATTTTATAACCGTTTAAGATATTGCTTAGCAGTAAACGGAGGTCTGTTTGAGCATCTAATTAAAAAAACATTAGCTTTTAGTTGCAATGTGTTGTGTTAAAACGTATTTTTAGACAGTTTTTAAGTGTGTTTTTCACCTTCCTAAAAATTGTTCAATTATGGAAAAATCCTATATGTAGTTCCATGTAATTACTTGTATTTATTAAATGATTACAACCATTATTTTCTCTTTAATACGGTAAAACATGTGGAAATAACTAATACAAAGTAAAACGTGAATTAAAAGTTAACAAGACATTTTATTTATTACTGGTGAATTCATTAAGGTATGTAGCAGTATGCAACGATTTTACAAATAGTTTTTTTTAAAATAACTTTTAATTACCTTATCAGAAAAAAACGAAATTTAGTACGTGAGCTAATCTTATCAACGTCTTCAAAATAGTCTAATACAATTTTGTTGTAAATTCAATAGGGGAGCCAATATTTCAATGTATCAAAATTTACATGGGATTTCCTATGGCCAGTCTGGCGATGCACCACCCGGTATAAAAGGTCAAAAATAAAAAATAAAAACATGCTTGCTTAATACAATGAACAAAAGTCAAATAAAAAATAAAATATCAAACAAAAACACATAAACAAAACAAATAACACAATATTTTCAAACCACACATATACTTACATTTGATTCCTGAGGGTGCGGCAATGAAAAAGAAAAAAAAACATTAGTCTCACACTTTTATGAATTATGACGGTAACAAAAAACAATTAAAATTCTTTTATATTCTCTGGCGTTTCGTTATGCTACAAAGTAGAAATTTTGCCATATTATAATGGGGGAAATAAAAGCTTTTTGAAATACGGGAACTGGTTTTTGTTTTAAAAGCCTTTATTGCGCAAACAAATAAATAATTGTGATAATAACCATAAAAAACAGTCATTCTTAACATTTGCAATGTTTTACTAAAATTTGTGTAGATTAACTATTAGTTTACAGTTTTTTAAAAATGAAATGCAAAGTATTTTTAACTAGTTTATTGTTTTAATATGTTTTTGTTGGGATTACTCGCCTTATCAAATAATATTTAACGAATAGGTAATAAATTTAGTATTCGTACTATCTTTAAAATACAAAACACTATAAGATTTTAAGTACCAAAAACAAAACCATACAATATAAATGAAAACACAAAAAATGTTATTTATAAGATCCCTTGTGAATGTTTTAAATTTTATATAGGTAAAACTTTTATACCATAATAGCCCAATCAAATAGTACATTGTGGCAAGCATGAAATAGACTATTTAGTTTTATTGTTTTAATTGGTCTATAAGGGTGCTAGTAACAGTAATCTGTGGTTTTCCACCAAAATTTTTATGGGAGAATTTTTGGCAGCCCAAAAACCACGAGTTTTTGGACTTTTTTCAGCTTTTTTCGAGTTATCTCGAAAACTAATAGTCCTATTGATTTTTTACTCTGTGCTTTTTAAAGAACATTAAATTTCCTACAATTTTCATTAATTTCAGTCCCGTCGAACTTTAACGGCAAGCGAGCCACAGCCCGTCAAAAATTGTCTATTTTTGCTAACATTGCAAAAAATCGCCAAATCTTTCTATTAACTCCTTCAAATTACTTTATAATTTGTCCAAAGTATTATAAGAGTCATATAATTAATTATGGTTAAAAATGGTTGACTTAAAAACCAATCAAATTTGTATTTATGAAAGAAAATGAAGATTTAGTTCGAAATGAGGAACATATTATCAACACATCAATAAACGAATCAAAACTTTATGAGCTTATTTGTGAAGGTAATTCTGTAAAAATCTTACACGAAATGCTATTAACCATGTTTAATGAAAGTGTTTCAAATATAGTGTTTCAAATATATTGGATTGTCAAGTTTACATCGTTGAATACCATTTTTTAAGTGCCTGCTGCACATATCATGTCGATTACAAATTAAAAATTGGCAAATCAAAGCGAAAAAATAAAAAAATATTTGAAAACAACAAAAAAAGAATACAAAATGAATTTTAATCTAGAATGGGTCTAATAATTTATAAACCTAAGCCTGGGCATGGCTCCACAAATGATGGAAATACTGCTAGGCGTTTTTTCCATAATGCACAAATAAGTGCACAAATCGCAGGAGTACATTGGGAATTAATTAAAAATGTTTGTTTAATTTTAAAAATCATAGCATCTGGCTATAAAATTAATACAAATAAATTTAAATTTTTATTAGATCAGACAAGAACATTATATTTATCATTGTATAATTGGTACTATATGCCCAATACAGTTCATAAGGTATTAGTTCACGGGGGTGATATAATCGAATTTTTTGACTTACCAGTTGGTCAGCTTTCGGAGAATGCTTTGGAAGCAAGACATAAAGAATGCCGAAAAATTCGATTTAATAATGCCCGTAAGTGCTTTAGAATATCTGCTATAATTAGAACGCTTTGGTTAACATCTGATCCCCATTTAGCTAGCCTCAGAAAATTTAAATCTAAGGGAAGCTCTATTAAACTTGATTTTTAGTTAGAAAAGTATGTGTTTCAACTATCTGGTGGCCAAAAATAGAACAGAGAAAAGCAGAGCTGGAGTCATCCAAACTCCAGCGACTAGCATGTCTCTGTATAACGGGAGCTATTAGAAGCACTCCAACTGCAGCCATGGAAACCCTACTAAGCCTCCCCTCTTGGTATAATTATTAAGGCGGAGGCGAGGATTGGGGCATACAGGCTGAAATGTAACGGCAACTGGTGCTCTGGGCCTGCCCTAGGACACACCAAAATAACGAGCAGTATCGCAAACCCAATATTTGAGATGAGCAGTGATACAATGCCAAAACGGATAAATACACACAGACCATACAAAACCCAGCTTACCTGGGGCGGTAGTGAGCGATCTCCTGGTCAGTCTCGGAAGTTGGTTTGGTATAGCGATGGATCCAAGACTGACAATGGAGCCGGCGCAGGAATACATGGTATGACCCCCAGGTTTAATGCTTATGCTTTCCTGGGGAAATATGCCACTATTTTCCAGGCGAAAATATATGCCATTGAACTTTGTCTGCGAGAGAACTTGAGGAGGAGATATAAGGGCAGGGACATTACTGTCTTCTCTGATAGTCAAGCGGCCATAAAAGCTTTGGCATCCCAACAAGTCAACTCAAGGTTGGTTTGGAACTGTCTGCAATGCCTCCTAACCCTGGCTTAACCCTACGGAACTACCCAGAAAGTTACACTTTCCTGGGTGCCAGGACACAGGAGAATACAGGGCAATGAAAATGCAGACTCCCTGGCCAGGCGAGGCTCCGCAGCAATGTTTGTGGATCCTGAACCTGTTTTGGAATACCAAAAGCCTCGGTTCGTGGCTACATGACTCGGTGGATTCAAACACAACATCAGTCATACTGGAACCACATTCCAAGGCAATATCACAGTAAATCAATGTTGGACTCACCATCGAAAGCATTGACAAGTGAATTACTAAAACTAAATAGGAATCAGATTAGAATAGTGACAGGATTAATAACCGGACACTGCACTCTAAGAAAACATATGCACACTATGGGCATCTATAGAGAAGAACCCATTTGCAGACTATGTGACGAAGAGGAAGAGACAGCCTCTTACATCATATATGAGTGCCCTGCACTTACATACTGGAGAACAAATCAAAACCTCATGGTGGACACTAACCACCAGGAGGCTGGAAACCAGAAAAGAACAGTAAAAGGGCTACTACACCTGTCTAAGGTGTCAAACCTTTTTAACTGAAACAAATACACAAGAGATACAACAAGTCCTGTAGGCTGCAGTGTCGAGGCGGACAAAACCACAACTTGTGTATTTATTTTATCAATCAATCAATCAATCAATGTGTTTAATAAAAATCCTGTGGATTTCCTATTTCTTTAGATTTTTTCTAACTTAAATTTTATTGAAAAATCAAGTAGTTCTGATTCAGAATAATTAGCCTAAAATTTTATTCATTATTTATTTTTAATTATTTATTTTGTTACCTGTATACCCCAGTCGTGGCACCAAAACTAGGGCTTTTTTAAGTCAATAATTTTCAACTATAATCAATTTTATGATTCTTATATTACTTTGGACGAGTTATAAAGAAATATGTAGGAGTGAATAGGAGGATTTGGCGATTTTTGCAATGTTGGCAAAAATAGAGAAATTTTGACGGGCTGTAGCCGCTTGCTGTTAGAGTTAAAAGAGACTTTAGTTAGTGAAAATTATAGAAAATTTAATGCTAAAAAGTATGGAATAAAAATCGATAGGACTATTAGTTTTCGAGATATATTAAAAAAACTAAAAAATTCGTGGTTTTTGGGCTGCCAAAAGTTCTCCCATCAAAAATTTTGGTGGGAAACCACAGATTACTGTTATTAGTACCCTAATAGACCAATTAAATCAATAAAACTAACTTATGCTTACTTGGGCCCTATTTTGAATGACAATTTTATTGGGCTATTAGCCAAACGCATAAAAAATAAAACATTTTTAAAACACAGAATTCCACAAATTAAAAATCTGTCAACACGCATTTGATAACACCGTATAATAAACTGAAATGCATCTAGTATTTTAACAAAGGAAGCTTATTCTAAAAAACGTAAAATAAAGGAAAGTGCATTTATATTATAAAATAAAGATAAATGTGTAGCATCAATATCTGTTAATTTAAATAATGCATGGTTAAAGTCGAAATTATACCCATTTGTCATGGCGTTATTTTTGTTTATCTTTGTTTAATATATTCAAACAGCGGTGACAACAAACTTAAAAAAATTGGTTTTCAATGATTATTCATTTTTTTATATTTTTGATTATGTAAAGTATCCGTCACTGTCAAACAAAAACATTGGTGTGTCAACTTGTTGTCAAGAGTTATTTTGAAAAGTTTTAAATAATGCCGAGAAAAAGATATAATAGGTATAATGAAAAATCGCAGCTGATAATTTTAAATATTTTGACCTTTTCTTAACTGAAATGAGACAGAATCGCACTTCAAATTAAGAGTGTAATACAGCGAGCTCCAGATGTAACAAAATTGAGCCCAACAACGATCGCAAATATAAAGAAGAATATATTTGAAAAATATAATTCGGTCACAATTTATTCAATGTACAGTAACGGCCATTAAATCTTGGGCATTTTTTTTTCCCTTTCGTAAAATAGGCTTATGCCACCTTCTACTGAATATAAATACCTGTTAAAAAACCTAATAAAAAAACAGGTGTCCGTTGTCAGTCCCTAAAAATATTTTTTTAAATGGCAAACTTAACTTTGGATCAAAAAGTATTAATTATACATTATAGCACATTGAGCACAGAGGTTGGCCAAAAAGGGATGTGGCGAAAGAGCTTAACATCCCAAAGAGTACTATTTATTTTGTTAAAAAAAATTGCAGGAAACACACTCCTTTAGGAAAAGAGCTGAAAGTGGTCGCTCCAAACTATCGAATTAAGAACAAGACAGTAATTTAGTTAATATTTTGAGAAACCAACCATTTAAATCTGTAGTTACAGCAAAAACGGAAAGCAATTTTCCAGCATCGCATCGGTTAGAACGGCACAGCGAAAAATAAAGCAAATATCAGAATTGCGCTGCCACCCGGCAGCCTTAAAACCGTTTTTAACAAATGCAAATAAAGAACAACGCATTGAATTTGCTCTATAATTTTACTTGGCACCTCCGATTTTTTTGGAAAATATAATATCCACCTATGAAAAAGTGTTTCAGTCGTGCTACAATGGGATACTTAAGGTATACAGGCCTCAAGGAACACGATTTGATGAAAAATATACCTAAAAAAACAGAAGTAGTGGGCGATTTTCGGTAAATGTTTGAGTGCACAAGGACTTGGTGTATGTTATTTTATCGAAGGAAGGTTTAATGCGAAGGTATATATAAATCTTCTACAGAATATCATGCCTCCTTCTGCACTGGATCGATTTCCGCACTTATCTTTCAGCAAGATAAGTGTTCCGTTCATTCGGCCAGGCAAGTCGATAAATGGATGGAAGAGCAGCGTATCGGGTTTTGCCGTGGCCCGCCGTAGTCCGGTTTAAATGTTATGGAAAATGTTTGGGGCTTATTAGTTAAAAAAAAAATGGGGGAAAATAAGTTTAGGCCGCAAATGTATACGAACTTAGGGATAAAATTTTAGAGGCGTGAAATGAGTTACAAAACCCAAACTATGCCCGTCTTTGGTCCATTCGATCCCTTTAAACTCGGGTTTAGAAAAACGGGGCCGCAATAAAAATTAAATTTGTTTAAAGGATGTTTAAGTTTGTTTTAAAATAATTAAATTGTTAATTAATTCATTAATTTGTTAGTTTTTATAAAATATAAGTATTTTCTTTTACCTTTTGCTTTATTTATAGTAATTAAAAGTAAAACAAGGTTAAAAGAGCGATTTTCAAAAATTTGCAGAGAAGTCAAAATTTGACAAATTTTTAGCCTAAGATTTAATGGCCGTCACTGTACGCCAGAAAAGAATATGTAACATTGGCAACAAAGGACAAATGATCAGGGAACAATCTGAATATTTTGAGTTTTCCATCGACTCCTAAGGAAGATGGATCAAAAGTAGGGATGCGCGATGTTCATCGATGGTCTAAAAACATCGATGGTTGGTTGATCGATGATCGATGTTTTGCCATCGATGGTCGGTTGTCGAGAACATCGATGATAACATCGATGTTGCCTTCTAACATCGATATGTTTTGCAAAGGTATAAAAAAGTAACAATGTGTTAAAAACATTTAATCTTAAGGATATACTAAAAATTTTTATGATGTGTTTTTCTTTCTTATGTAAAATTTGGTAAAGACATAAACGTTTTGCCCATTTATTTATAAATAAATAATAATTAAATGTTATATAAGATTCAAGAAGTCTTTTTAAAAATAGTACAAAAATTTTAAACATACATACATACAAATGTTAATCCCTTTAGGTAATGGCAGAAAAACGCTTCCCATATCCCACTCTAGCCACAATTGCACCGAAGTTTTTGTCTCTTTTGCAACTTCCGTTCCATCAGAACGTCTGTTTTCAAAAGGGGCAAACAGTAACTTAGGAGCAAAACGGGGTAAAGGGAAAATTATTATCAAAACTACTATTTTTCAAAGAAAAAAATCTTATTTGGATCAATAATTTTTTTTATATAAAATAACTTTTTCAGTTTTTTTAATTATCTTTTTAATAAGAGTTTCGTTTTAGTTTAAAAACATGTATTATTTCTTGAATATTTTAAATAAATAAAGCTGTCTTTAGTAATATTGTTAGCTTTATTACTAATAATGCTAATAGACCATGAACGAACCATCGCATGGTACTATCGATGTTAGAAAAACATCGATGTTGTATGTTCGATATATCGTTACCATCGATGGTCAGGTTACAAGTACATTTAACATCGATGTTTGGTTCCGATGTTGCATCCCTAATCAAAAGTATGTTCTGTAAATTATCATTTGTTAATTTCTGAACGTATAAAAACATATCAGACTATTTATTTCTAATCTAATATTGATTGACACAAATATCCAATTATCTATTTACCCCATACGTTTTTTCTCACCTCGATGACGTAGCTACAAATGGGTATAAAGCCGACTTTACCTATGCTTGATGCTAAAGTAATTTTAGGTAAACTTAAAATCGATTAATAAACCACAACACCTTTTTTGTTTTTTTAAAAATTATAAATATACCAGTTAATCAATATGACATTTATGACAAAAAGTCATAAATTTTTCAAAAGCTTTTAGAATTTTCTAAATTTTTAAACAAAAATTTCTTAAAAAATTAGTTTTAATTTCTATCTTGTTTTTCTTTTAATTTTATCTTAAAAACGGTGGACCACTTGCCACCGAAACGTAGATTAGTGTTCTGAATTTTTTGGATTTTTTTTTTTTTTTGATTTTTCTTTTCACTGTTACAGGCGGTCCACCAGTTCATAGGGGTCAATAGTGCTGAGCAGGCTCAGCTTGTTATACCTCGGGACCAGGACCGAAGTGGTCCTTCAAGGCGAGTGATCCCAACAAAAACATACTAAAACATGAATCCGCCACAAAACTATAGAACATAGGTAATATTTATAAATTACACAGCTTAAAAAAAAATAAAGTTAAAGTTCCAAAGGGGAAGACTTGACCATGGTATCTTAATTTTTTGGGTTTTTTCGAAAATAAAACCCGAATCAGTTTGACCTTTTCCCCGAAAAGGTCAAGAGCATTTCAAGGTCAAAGTGCAACCAAATTTGATGGGGTCAAACTGACCACAGATTCGGGTTCAGGCACCTTAAAAACATAGGTATACGTTCTTTAAATTTGGTTGCGATTTTTTTTGCGGACCTAAAGACATGTAATCTTTACGTTTTTGGGGTCGCTAATTTTCCAACCCCGGGAAAAAACTTGTTTTCATCAGGTCGGGTCAAAAACGGTCAAATCCAAAATTAATCGCAACTAAATTTAAAGGGGTATGCTTATATTTTTGATGTCGCGAATATGAATCCGTGGTCAGTTTGACTCCATCGGGCCCGGGGTTAAAAGAGATTTTTAAAAAGTCAAATTTGCCAAATTATATTTTAAAAGAATTGATTTCATTTGGGATACATACAGATTTCAGTTGGGAAAAAGGAAAATACTTTCTGGCAATGGGGGAACCCAAAATTTTTTAAAAGCTGCCGAGGGCTGGGGATGTAATGTGTTTGTGCCAGTCGAGGTTATTCAAAAAAGAACCCCCGACAAGATTAAACGACTCAAGATTTTTTTAAAAAGGCTTGTGGGAGAATTGCATTGACCTACGCGGGTTTAAATCAGGCTTATTGACTGGTTTAAAAAAATTAATGTTAGGTGGGGGGGACTATCGTCAGGAAAACTATGAATGGGATTGATTGGGGAAAGAGAAGATCGTTTATGTGTAAAAGGGGAAAAAAGTGAGTGCCAGTACTGAGACCGGGGGGACCCAGCATTAATTTGGTAGAAGCTGGAGGAATGACCATCTACACTAACTGATATACGTCGATTAGAAAGAAAATGGAAAAAGAGCAAAGCTTAGGGACCGTAAGAAGGAAGTTTGTTAAGAAGCCCGTCATGCCAGACCTAATCCGAAAGCTTTGGATAAATTTAAGAACAACGATCTGGGATTTACCAAGAAACTCAAAGGACTTGTTCCAGTTTGTGAGACAAAGGAAAAAAGATCAGCTGTGGATCTCTGTGACGGAATCCATACTTTTTCTATCGTGCAAGATTTTGTATTTTTCCAGATACTTTAAAATTTGGGAATTAATGAATTTCTTTCATTACTTTGCAGACAACAAAAAAAAGAGATATAGGTCTATAGTTACAAGGTAGAGTTTTGCATTCTTTTTTGGGGACATGTTGCACACGTGCGGCTTTCCAGCTCTCCGGGCTGCCCGTATCTTAAAAGATTTGAAAGAGGCGAGTTAGGATGGGTGCGAGCTCGGGAGCACATTTTTTTAAGACGATTGTATTAAAAATAAAACTTTTGTTTACATTCTGTATAAGTAATTAGAATGTCAATTTACAAAAAGTTATAGAAGAAAATCCAACACGCGATGGGTCATTTATTTATTGATTGAATCGATGAAAAAACCTGTAGTAATTAATTGACCTGCCAACTAAAAAGCTTTGTCACTACTTAAGAATAAATGCCATGTAAAAATGTGGTTTAGTTCAAAGACTGTATATAAAACTAGAAACTCTATGTTTCTAAATCATTTTTTATATAGGAAAATTTCCATACATTTCCATCCTTAATATAAGGAGTGCGTGCACATAATAGTCACTTGTAAAAGAGAAAAATTATCTTGATTACAAAATGGTATTTAACGTTTCCGACATACTGACATGAAAATATTAAGCAGAGAAAATAATTCCCGTTATTTGTATGTATAACTTTACCGTTTTGGGTACATTTACAATATACAGGGTGTCCTGTATATGCCGGATATTAAAAAACAAAGAATACTACAAGTTTATATAAACTTTTTTTGTATAGGTCTCCTCTTCGCAGAGGAGCTTCACTGGAAAAATGCAACAAAAATTACCTTTAAATAGTATAGGAGCTAGCAACGTTTTCGAGAGAGAATTTTAGGTCAGCTGATTTTTTGATATGTTGTCCTCCTTTCTTTTTCGGGTAGACCCTGGGCAATCTGCCTGTCGATAGCGGTTGCATTTATTACTGCGCATCCTACCTGTACAGGTAATAATCCAAGATTTTGAAAATTTTAAGAAGCCCCAATTTTCAATTTCTTGTCTTTAAATAGGTTTACCAAACATATTTTTTTATTGAACACTTTTATCATTGCTAATTATATGCCATACGGATTTTTTTTTATTAATAAAATTTCAAACTATTTTAGTATGTCTGTAATTTTAATATTATGTTTTTGAGTATACAAAAGCTAAAATTTTTTGCCAAGTGTTAATTCGATTGCTACACCTTGGAATAAGAATGGCAAACTTAAGGTGCTGTATTACGGGGGGAGGCACTTTTAGGATTTTTTTGGGGTTTAACCGAATATTATTTAAAAAAATACTGCATTGATTGGTCAGTATGAAATTTAGAACAATGCATTTCCCGGAGATATTTAATTGCAAAGCTAGCTTTTTTAAGGCTCTTATACATTGTACTATACGGAATGACGAAGATATTACTTACATATATAATTTTAACTCTCAAACTTAATTTACGATTTTTAAAAAAAACTAAACTAATATTAAACAACAACTAGGGATTTTTTAAAAATTAGTCTCAGTGATATTTATAATACAGTTTTTGAAATATTAATTAATAAATAATGACAAATTGATCTTATTAAATTCCTGGAAGAAATACACTAAAAACAATCTGTCAACAACGCATGTATTTAACCCACGAATAAGCGAAAGTAAATTATTTATAAAATTTATTTAGTTATATATATATATATATATATATATATATATATATATATATATATATATATATATATATATATAAACCTGGTCAGCCCTGTAAAAGTGAAATGCAATATCAATAGTGAATAAACAATTTTAAAGCTTAAAAAGTAAGTATAAAAAGTATGTTTTTAATAAAAACAAGTACTTGGAGTTTTGTAGAATCGAACTCTAGACCTTTGTGTAAATCAGCCCTTGTTGGAGCTTAAAAAAATATTTACCCTAAAAAATGGTTAATTTATTATAGTGATTTAATTTTAGAATGCTTAAGATAGGCACTATAAAAAATTTGCAACTTTTCAACCCTTATAAATCAATTATTATAGCCTAATTAAAAAAAAAAGATTTACTCAAAAAAATGAATAGGTTAACAAAGTTATTAATTAAAAACTTTTCTGTCTGAAATATTCCCAATTTCATTATTTTGTATATTTTCAATTCTTAAAAATCGCCCCTTACAACATTGCAATTCTTATAAACTGATTTAATAGAAATAAATAGGAAAAAAAGTAGAATTACATACAAAAAATTATTTACACAAAAATTCACTGCATATTTACATACATAGACAAAAATAAAAGTTATACAAACAAAGATAAAAATAAGTTTTTTAAATGTTTTAATGTTTTAAGAAAAAAAATATTGGTTTTTTAAACAAAGCTCCGTCATTTTTAATGATGAAAAGTTTTTAAAATGATTTTGTAGGATTTTTCAAGAGCTATGTAAGTTTAATCCCTTTAAATCCCTTAGTTTTAAAATGGGGTAAGTTTAAAGGACTTGAATAAGGTGGTGCTGGCTTCTAAATAAAGGCTTTAAACGGCCATATCTCGCCGAATATTTATTGTACAGAAAATCTATGCAAAGAGAAATCTTTGTAATCAAAAAAAGTACAATTCGGTACTCAAGCATTTTTTTCGTATCCCCAGTATTTTTGGAGGTATTTTGAAGAAAAGAGCTTTTTTACCAAATTGCGAAAAATCGTTTTTTACTTTAAGCTCCAATTTTTCTAAAATAGCGAATATTAAATTTGTCAAACTTTTAGGATGTATTGATAATACATATATAAAGAGAATCGCAGAAGGGCAAATATCAATTTTAATTAGGAGGGTAATTTCGGATATGGAAGCGACCCCTTTCACCGATTTTTTCGTAGAAAAAAAGTACGGACCGATCTTATTTTTATCATAACTCGCTTAATTTTCATGCAAGAGCCTTTTTTTAAATAGGTGTAATTACAGTATATCCACGGAAAAGGTGTTAAATAGGAAACATTTTTTTATTTTTGATTTTATCGAAAAAAGCTACTCCTGATAAAAAATTTTGCTACTTCTTAGAGTAAGATTGGGATAACATTTAACATATTTTATACGCGGTGTTTAGAAAATTGAAAAAACTTAAAATGGTACAAGAGTGAAGTGCATTTATTTGAGAAGATATGGAAATAAGTTACAAGAAAAGTTGTTCAAAATTAAAAGCTAGTCTCTAATACCAATTTTCGAAAAAATCGGCCTACCTTTATTAATTTGTAATGAAAATTATTTAAATATCAATTAAGTAATTCCAAATTAACAACTCATTTTTGTACTAGTAGGCGTTAATACTGACAAGCTTTATTGACACTTCGCTTTTAAAATTCTTTAGCCGTAGTATCGTCAGCTTTAAATGCTCACTTAACAGCAAAAAAAAATGATAAAATTGATATTAAAAATTTTAATTGATATTAAAATAAATTTTATACAAATAAATAAAAGTAGGCCGATTTTTTCGAAAATTGGTATTAGAGACTACCTTTTAATTTTGAACAATTTTTCCCTGTAACTTATTTCCATATCTTCTCAAATAAATGCACTTTACTCTATTACCATTTTAAGTTATTTCAATTTTCTTAACACCGCGTATAAAATATGTTAATAGTTTCTATTCCAATCTTACTCTAAGAAGTAGCAAAAATAAAAAGTTTTTCCTATTAACACCTTTTCCGTGGACATACTGTATATACTTTAAAAAATACTTTATAAGTTTTCCTCGAAAAATGCAAAGTTTTCTCGTTATTTGACTTTGAATCTTTTAAATTTAGCATTATTAGCTAACTATTAACAAGCCGAAGCTCGGTACGTATTAGTTGTAGAGAAATTATCAAAAAAGAGTTTTTTCATTTTTTTTATAGGCTACAATTTAACTCTTTACAGTTTTTTTGATAAAATGCGTATTTTTCGAGTTATTCGCGAAAAACCCATTAAAAACGTCGATTTTAAACTGTTACTTTCAGTGACGAATAACTCGAAAAATATTAGTTTTACAAAAAAAAATTCTGAAACATTTTTTACTTGAAATTACTTTTTACATAGATTCCTGTAGTTAAAATGTAATAAAAAATTTACCCCCGAGATGGGGTTGCAACCACCCTCAGGATAAAAGCGCCTCTCGGCATGATATATAATTTGATCCTTGGGGTTTTTCCTATATTCTGTGAAAATTTCAAGTAAATCCATGTAGGACGAAAAATTGAGAGCCAAAATGCTTTATTTTCTGTACTAGGTCTAATATTACCCGAAACTTTAAGAATACAAACTTTGCAGCAACCCAAATAAAACTACAAGGACGTGGCAAAAAACAGACGTTAATCTCACAACAAATAAAAGAAAATTGTTTAGAGTCGAAAGAAAACGAACCTAACTTCGTGAAAAACTTATAAACCGAGGAAAACGCCCGAAATTAACTTCTTAAAGTTTTCAGACAATTTCTACGTGAAAGAACTTGGCAAGAAGATATACATATGTTTTCTTTTCATCAACTATAAAGAAGAGATATCGTTCGCGAGGAAAGTTCGAAAATTTATTGGATTTTGATGGGTCCTGTTTTTATTCAATTTTTGAAGTTGAAAAGTAGTGATGTTTTTAAAGTTAGAAAATATAGTTTTTGTTCGGCTGCGACATTGTAATAAATTAAATTTTAGATGAAAAGTCTTTGCCTGGAAACCTATTTAAAATATACTAAGTGACCTAAACACGAACACCCAGTAAAAATAATTTGTTTTCAATAACTTTTTGTTTACAAGTTTATTATTACGAAAACAACACATGGTAAAATTTTTAACCTTATTATTTTCGCATTTCTTTTTTATCCTTATTTTTTTTAATATGTTTTTTTTTCAAAATATTAAAGATTAGTATGATCAGGATTGTCAATGATCGTGTTAGGAAACGTAGTTTGCAAGTGTTAATAATGACAAGAGTAAAAAGAAATGCAAATTATCGCCAATTAAGCGAGTTTGAATGGGGACGAAAAGTTGGATTAAGAGAGGCTGAACTTTCATACCGGGATATTAATGGTGTAAAGAAGTTTAGATTCTGTGGTGAGATGTTGTCAGGCATGACTTCAAGAAGGTCGAACACAAAGAGCCAGGTGAACAGGACGAGTTCGCAGAACAACACCTTTTCAAGACCGCCGCCTAAGATTGCTGGCTTTACGAGATCGTTTCTTCACAACCAGGCAATTGCAAACCAGTGGTTTACAGAATATGGAAGGCGAATTAGAATGCAAATAGTTTATCGTCAAATAAGAACTTTTGCTTCTTTTTCATTCCGTCCTCACTGGGTCTTACCGTTAACTCGAGAGCATCAAAACAATCGACTTCAGTGGAGTAGAGAACAACTAGCGTGGGACCAGGAATGGAACACAGTGGTCTTTAGCCATCTATCCCGATTTTGTTTAGCCATGCACGATGGTCGGGCACCAGTAAGAAGGTGACGTGGAGAACGCCGTGATCCCTAATTTTTTCGATGAGAGGTATGTTCATCGTACTGTGGGATTATGGTGTGGGGTGCCATTCTTTACGGCTCTGGGTCTCCTTTAGTGTTCATTAGACACAGCATAACCTTTCAGCGTTACATTGAAAAAATAGTGGAGCCACATTTAATTCCGTATCTTAGGACCCTCCAAAACCCAACTTTCCAACAGGATAATGCCGGACCAAATATGGCCAGAGTAACGTTGGGCTACTTTGAACATTCCAAAATTAATTTACTGCCATGGCCACCATGGTCTTCCGATTTGTGCCCCACTAAACACGTGTGGAACCTGATCGGTAGAAGACTAAACAATTTACAACAGCCACCTCAAATTCTGGTTGCGCTTCGACACGAGGTTGAGGTGTCCTAAAATGAGATACCCCAGGAGGATATTGTTCAACTAATTAGAAGTACGCCTAGACGCATTAATGAATGTGTAAGACGCCTTGGCGCATCAATACATTATTCTGATCTGAATGTTCAGATGGTGGTAATATACCACTGCACCTAGACCTCAGTAGGGTCCTTGTGCTTCCTCTTGTAGGCGGAATTTTTATTGCGTCGTCCAACCTATTGAATTGAAATAGTTAACGACGTCTTTATGAGGAATCTCCCTATTTTCGGCTTGTAATGGCCAGTTCGTGCCCAGCTTGGAGTTCCGTTTAAATATGAGGGCGGGACAATGGCAAAAAATGTGTTCCACGGTCTCATTTTTTTGTTCACAGCCTCTACATAATTGTGTGTCCGTTAGACCCATTTTAACTGGGTGTTCTTGTAGCCCGCAGTGGCCGGTTAGAACGCCCGTTAGTGTTTGAAGATTCCTTCTGGATATCCTAAGGCTTTTTGTCGCTACTAACTTTTCTGGATAGCTTAGCATTATTTTTGCGAAGATGCAGTTCGTGGCATCATCCCATTTTCCTTTAAACAGTCGATGGTAGTATTCTTTAACGATGCCTTTAATCGCTGCTGTTGTCAATCCAGTGCCGGAGACGGGACCAACTAGTTTCAGTCCTGCAGCCGCCCTGGCCCGCGAGTCAGCGGTATGATTACCTTTAGAATATTTAACAAATCGAATAAGAAACTTACGGCCGAGTGATGATCGCGTTGTTAAATTTAGCAATGGACTTAGCAGTTTAGAATGTTTAACAAAATGTCATTGTCAGTGTTATTCAATGATTTTAGTAGGCAACCTGTTAAAATCTGACATTTTGTTAAACATTCTAAACCGTTGTTAACTTAGCAAATTGTTAAAATTCAACAACGGTTTAGAATGTTTAACAAAATGTCAGATTTTGACAGGTTGCCTACTAAAATCATTGAATAACACTGACAATGACGTTTTGTTAAACATTCTAAACTGCTAAGTCCATTGCTAAATTTAACAACGCGATCATCACTCGGCCGTTAGTCTATCTTTAAGAAATTGAATTTACCATTCTAATATTTGTGTAAAAAAATACTAAAATAAAATCATTTTTACTGGGTGTTCGAGTTTCTGTATCTCTTAGTTGTAACCACAACTAAGATCATACTTTCGATAACTGTCATATACAGGGTGTCCGGGAAAATGGGGAAATCTTTCGGATATGAAAAAAGCACGTGTACAGATTACTGCAAGTTTATATAAACTTTTTGTATAAGCCTCCTCTTCAGAACCTTACTGGGTGGATCAAATTTTTTTGGTTAGAGTTTTAAATGACGTCACGCGTATTTTTTTTTCTGATGTGAACACATGGGTATTAAAATTCTTCACTTGGGTAGATTAAATATTGTTTTCTTTAGTGTAAACAGGCTGGTTTTTTTTGATGGACTAAAGTGACAGTTTGATCTTTACAGTTCGCGTTTCGCAAGAAAGATGACGAATTCCAGTCAACTTATAAAATATTTTTGTTGTGTTTACGTTTTAAAAAGTCGAAAATTCTTCATGTGACTACAATATTTATTTAACTTTTTCGAAGGTCGCTTAAGGGACCAAAGGGCGTCCATGAGCTTGGGGGCCCGGGGCACTGCACCGCCTAGCCCTCCGATAGCTACGCCACTGCTTTAAATATCTCACTTAAGGGACTCACTTATCCGAGAAAATATCCGCGCTTTTCCCTCTGAATATTTATGACCAGCTTGTAGTCCGTCTAAACAAAAAGTTTATCTTAAAATTTAAATACTTTTGGCTCTTCGAAAAGTTCATAATTTAATATAGAGATTTCTGAGTGTTTTTCCCGTTTTGGTATGTTAAAGAGTTGGTTGGAACGACGAACAATGGTTTTAGAGATTTGCGTAAATTAAATAGATATGGGCTTTGTCAAAGGAATTTTATGCTAAATACTCCGGTCAATCTGGACATTCAAAGGTACATAAATTTACATTACTCTGAAAGTAAGTAAAATTGTTCAAAACGTAATTAAAAATAACATATTCAAATTTCCCATCTTTCCGGACTCGAGGTCAAAGATCAAAAAAATTAGTTTTTTGCAATTTTCTTTAAAACGGTAAGTTTTATCGTAAAATTACCCTTTACAAAAATTGTAGATCATAAAATTATCTATTAAAAAGGTTTCAATATTTTTTTTCCAAAAGCCACCGTTCCTAAAATATAAAGATTTAAGTAAAGTAAGCGTTATTATATGCATAAGTACGTCACATATACACTGTGTTCAAAATTAAGTCGGCACTACTGCTAACTTTTTTATTATAAGAGATACAAGTTAGATTAAATTAGCAAAGTTGTGTACATTTTTACGCTAATTACAATAAAGATAATAAAAAAACCAATGAACATCAGATTTACGAGTTATTCACAAAATATACTTTTTTTAAATGCAACACCCTGTATTTGTTATGTTGATTCGAATGAGAATGTAATTTTCTATATAATTAGTTATTTACATTTTTTTCCTAAAATGAGAAATAGCGGAGTTATTTCAATTTTAATGTATTTTTTCATAACTGGACGCAGGCAGCCATGGAATTCTTAAAATCGCATTTTTTGTGCAAATTATCGTAGTATGCTATAACAAAAAAAAAAGATAACATGTGTATCCGCCATGATGTTTTATTGACAACTAGTAAATCATAAGGCAACAGTTTATTTAGGCTACTGTTGTTTAAAATGTTGTCATTTGGAGAAGTTTGATATGATAGAATGCTACATAATTTACCAAAAAAATGGCATCAGGCTTTAGAGTGAAACTATTTCCAGAAAGAAGTATGCCAAACAGAAGATATTTTTTACTCCTTTATCGAAAGTTTCAATCAAACAAAAGTGTTTCTTAAGCGTAGAAATTAGAAAACCTTTATACTTAATCAACAAACAGAAATTAATGTTTTGGCATATTTTAAAGTTTATGGTGAAAATTCTACAAGAGACTGTAGGTCACATCTTGATCTATGCTAAGAAACCATTAATAAAATTTAAAAAAAAAACACAATTATGTACCCCATAAATACCGACCCACACAAACTTTGTTGCTAGGTGATTACAAAAGGCGTATAAACTTTTGCCAATGGTTTGTAAATGCTGCTATAAAAAATCCAAACTTTTAACGATTAATTCTTTAAAGCAATGATACTGATTTTAGTAATAGAGGCATGTTTAACCGAAAGAACCAACATTATTGGAGCATTGCAATCTCCTGCGCCATCATCCTTTCAATCCACAAAGATGTTTTTGCTTAAACGTATGGTGCTGCCTTATTGGATCAAAAATGTTTGGACCTGTTTTTTATAAAGGATCTTTAACAGGCAAACAATATCTAAATTTACTAAGAAATGTGTTGGAGGATTTTTTGGATGATGCCAATATAGCTATTATTAGCATAATGTATTTTATTAATGTTCCTTTATTAAGTGTTATTATTAAAAAAAAACTGAAACTACGATGTTTATAATTTACCCAAATAATTAAAGGTTTGACATATTATATCCTTTAGAGCGTACTTTATTTAAATTTGGTTTCTGTCATAGCGTACTACGATATAATTTGTACAAAGAATGCAATTTTAAGAATTCCATGACTGCCTGCGTCCAGTTACGGAAAATGCATTTAAATTGAAATAACTCTACTATTTATCATCTTAGAAAAAAAAATGTTAATAACTAGTTGTATAGAAAATAACATTCTCTATCAAATTAACGTAATAAATACAGGTGTTGCATTTAAAAAAAGTTTATTTTTGTGAATAACTCGTAAATCTGATGTTCATTTGTTTTTCTATTATTGTCATTGTAATTAGCGTACAAATGTACACAACTTTGCTAATTTTACCTAACTTGTATCTCTTATAATAAAAAAGTTAGCAATAGTGCCGACTTAATTTTGAACACGGTGTAAACATCTATGTAGCTGTGATATAAGTATCAGTGATTGAAACTTACATTTAAAATATAAAATATACATGAGTAAATCTATAAGAATATCAAGTAAAATGAAGATCTAATCATTAATATCGAGAATATAAACTGCCTGCTTAGATAAATATCGATATGCAAGTTTTGTTAAAAACACTCTTAATAAAAAACAAGTACAATTAGCTTGTCTTCCTTGAACCTCAGGTGCTGCTCATCAACATCTTTTTTGGGTAGACTACCAAGTTCAAGTGTGGCTTGGTTATCAGCTAGACCCAAAAGATTGGGTTTGGGAGTTGGTCGATAATACATTAAAACCAATTCAGACTCTACTTCCACCTGCGCTGGAAAAACTGCTAAACTCAATTTTTTTGCAACTGTAAAAAGGAATGCAGTGCTAAATGTGGTTGCAAAAAAGTTTTGTTCTCTGGCATGCACAAATTGTCAAGGCCGGTCGTGTTCAAATGTTAAATCACCAACAGCAGAGGATTCGTTTGATACTGGCGAACAGAAATGCGATACATCGCTATTAACGCAATTCACGTACACCCAGAATGAAAAAGAAGAAGCAGATCAAGAAGAAGAAAAAAAAATTAAGAAGAAGAACAACAAGAAGAAGTAATTGAAGATTATGAATCAAACAAATAAATTTTTCTATACTGTTTTTTAATTTCCATCGCTTTTATTAATTCCAACCCTTGCGAAAACAGAATCACAACAGACCTGTGGAATAGGCATACTGGGGAAACCACGTTAAAAAAAACGCGCTAAGTATACTACCTCAGAGGTGGCGTGGAAACTTGTATAGTCTGTCTCAAAGTATATCGTTATGGCTATTGACGAACCATACCCCAATAAACCTTTAGCTTTAAAAACCATTGTATAACATCATGGTTAACCATTACAAAAATTTTGCGCAGGTATACTCCTAAAGTGTTCGATAAGTCGCGTCAAATATTTATTAGTTATGGTATGAACGAGATCATAACAGAAACTTAAAAAAAACCTGTCTATTACAAACTAAATCTTGTGGATATTATTAGTGAAGATTGAACAAGAAAACCTAGTGTTTTCAATCTCACCGTATAGACAATAGTGATCAGGACCTAATAAGAAAGGAAAATATATTGTCTTTATAAAAGCGGAGTTATTCCTACCTTGGATAAACTGAAAAAGAAGCTAGACAAGACGAAACGCAATATAAATAGTAGCCGTGCCACCCTCCATAGAGTTAGTTTGTAAAATGAGGATTTAAATACCGCAAAATAGACAAAAGACAAGTAGTAATGGAATCGCACAGATTACGCACTTGGAGATTTAATTACCTTCAAGAAATTAAAAGATATAGGTCAGAAAACAGATCTATAATTTACCTTGATGAAACATGGTTCGATACACACGACACACTATCCAAAGGATGGGTTGATTCCAGTCAAAACTGTCAGACGAAAGCACCTTCAAATAAAGGAAAACGCATTACCATAGCACACGCGGGTTCAGAAGACGGATTTGTCCCAAACTGCTTGCTGTTGTCTGCAAAGAATATTAAGGATTCTAGCTTGGATTATCATGAGGATACAAGTGCAGAACTTTTTGAAAACTAGTTTTAAAATTATCTTTAAAAAAATATTCCAAACAACAGTGTTATTGTCATGGATAACGCAAGCTACCACAGCCGTCTGCTACACAAAGCACCAGCTTCATCAAGTTCAAAAACTGAAATCCAGGAATATTTTTTAGAAAATGATATTTATTTTAAATTCAGTTACAAAAAAACGCAACTTTTGGAAGTCCTAAATTCACATGCAGTTAAAAAACAATATGTATGTGATAATCTGACTGAACAGGCTGAGCATACTGTCTTACGGCTTCCTCCGTATCACTGTATGTTTAACCCCATAGAGCATTTGTGGAACCAAGTAAAATCAAAGATCAGAGCAGAAAATGTTACACCTACCAGTCCCCGTGTTATAAATTTGATAAAAAATGTAATTACTAACATACCAGTTAAGAGCTGGAAAAATTCACTACAGCACATTATAAAAATTGAGGACTCTCACATTTCTATCCAAAACAACATAAATCCAATTGTAATTAATCTCAATAATGACTCTGATAGTGACACAGAATTAGATTTAGATATTTAGATTAAAAATGTAATTATGTATAGATAATGCAGTTATAAATTTATTAAAACTTTGCATATATTTAATTTCTTAATGTAATTTTAAGATTATACTTACCTAAATAAACAATAAATTATAAATTTTTATATTATTAAAGTCCGTCCCTAATGTTCTGTCCTTTAATACCTACCGATCCGCAGTTTTATTGCTGTCGGCAGGCATAATCCATAAATAAAAGCTAACACGGTATACTTTGGAACAGACTATACATACAATGACGCTTACAACTTTTTGAATCGTTATATCTTAGGAACGTTGGCTTTGTTTGTTTTCCCAATAAAGCTTAGAGATAAGTTGTATTTTTATTGTTTCTGTAGCACTCTTTATATTTATTGCCACGTACTAGAAATATCTTTGAAACAGTATAATATTACAATATATACAATATTTTATTTCAAAACAAAACGAAGACTTTCGTATCCAAAATTTTATTCTACCTTGTCTAATAAAAAAAAAATCTATATCTATAATTAATAATTAAGTATTACTTAAATTTAAAACTAAGTAACAATAGAGAGTTTGTCTTACCCACTTGACGGACTTCTATCAAAATATACGAGGTGTCCACATAAAATAATGAACTTATACGTTTCAATACCCTTGTAAAGTCCATGCTAATATGAGACACCCTATATATACTGGTTATTTGATGCCAAAACTAACCTGAAAAAAAGAAAAGTAAATTAGAAAATTACTTTTTTAAATAAAATTAAAATATTTTTTATGGCAAATTCTTAAAAAATATCTAAAAATCACAATTGTTTCTCCTTTATGCTAATTAAACAAAGCTTATAATACGCCGAAAATATTCTTAATGTTTTTCTTCCGCTTTACTTCACAAAATTTCCTCCATTTTCCCATTTTCCTCGCTGTTAAAACCCAGAATTCTTTATTTCTTTATTACGTCGCACGGCTTTATCGGAGGTAGCTTGTAAAAATACTTTTTAAGGTCTGCTCAACATTAAAACCCTTTTGTTGCCGTTGTGAAAGCCTTAAGTTGCACGGAGAGTTAATTTAGAGAATAAAACGAAATAAAAATAAAAGGAAACTTAAGTTTTAACGGCATTAAAACAATAAAGTTGTTTGGTAATAAAATTTCTGAAGATAAAATCTAATTTGCAAAAGCTATGCGTATTAAAAGCTTGGGTATCAATAACACTAAAATCTTGGACTTCCATTGTCTTTATTTGTTAATTGTTACACGTTTCGGTTGGTGATGTATTTCCAACCAAGTGATTACTTACTGGTCGGTAAGTCTCCATCTTTTGTTAAGAACTCTAGTTATTTAAAAAAAAAATCGGCAAAGTTTAGTTTTCGAGATATTCATCATCAAAGTTGAAAATCAAACTAACCTCATTTTCACTATATTCCCCCCTTCTTTTTGCACACAATTTATGCTTTTTACACTAAATTAGCAAATAATATTTTACAAACACCTTTAAAAAAACGTTTTTATGCTTATTTTACACCTTTTTCCCATTAAATTGCGAAGCTTCACATTCAAACGGAGCAGCCCTGTTTGTTGAATAATTCCCTAGTGTATAAATGGTTGCGGCGTTTGAAAGTGAAGGTTGCAATTAAATGGTAAAAAGATATAAAATAAATATAAAAACAGGTTTTTTAATGGTGTTAATAAAATATTGTGTGCCAATTTAATGTAAAAATTAAGAAATTTATGCAAAAGAGGGTTAAATGTTAATAATTATTTACGGTCGTCACTAAAAAAAAGAGGGAAAATTGCAGCCAGATCTCATGTGTAATGAGGGTTGAAAAAAGGCCAAATTCAAAATATTATGTAAATTCTAGCGTACAGGGTTTTCCCGTATAATTGCGCACCCCTTTAAAATCTTTATTTTTATAGAAAGAAAAAAATAGTTTATATGAAAGTTGCAGGATTTTTCATGAAGATTTTTATGGTGTAAGATAGAAAAACAAATGATGATAGGAAAATTAACAAATCACTATCAACTTCGTTATTTTAAATGGAACACCCTGTATATGATTGAAAATTCAAATTCTGCTAATTTCTCTTTTCAAATATATTACTTTCATGGATAAACATTGCGTTATTTTAATTTAAAATCTTTTTATAAGCCATAGTTAGCCATGGATACAACCCAAAATTGACTTCTGTCAAATATTTATATTTTTGTTTGGTTTCCAAGACGAACATTGGCTAACGCGACTTAACTTTGCCAACTTTGGGTTGTATCCATGGCTAACTATGGTTATAAGAACAGATTAAATTCAAATAACTTGCAATGTTTTCGAACATAGATAAGTTATATCATTTGAAAAGAGGATTAGAGATTTGAATTTTCAATCATCATAAGTGTTCCATTTAAAATACGAATTGATAGTTAATTCTTAATTTTCCTATAATCATTTGTTTTTCTATCTTAACCATAAAGATTTCTGAAATCCGCAATTCATATAAACTATTTTTGTATTATAAAATTAAAGATTTTAGTCCTTCGGGAAAACCTTATACTATTTCTTAGGTACCTGTTAAGTTACTTCTGGTTAGTTCTAATTTACAGCTAGTCTGTCATTGGGCTATTTTAACAGGGCTATTTTATAAAGCAAGTAAAAGTATTTTAACAGATCTGTAAATTTGTGTCTTTATTCTTAGGCCCAGAATTTTTTAAGATCATCCCCGTGTATGTGGGCTATTTTAACAGGGCTATTTTATGCAAGAAGCATTTTACAGTCAAAACTAGTTTTGCCTGGGCTATTTTTAACAGGGTATCATTTTAAAAAATAAAAGTAATTTTAAAATTGTAAATTTGTGTCTTTATTCTTAGGCCCAGAATTTTTTAAGATCATCCCCGTGTATAAATATCTATCTTTTAAGTAAACAGTTCCACAAACGAACTTATCGACAAAAAAACGTCTGTAAAATTTTAAAATTTATTTAAGGCCAAAAGTCAGACACGAAAAAAAGTCGGGCTTTTCGTGCAGACGAAAATTTCCATTCGCGTCGTCAGAAAATTCATTTCGTGACAGAAGAACATGTTTCTTTCGGCCTTTTTGCCCGAACAAGTGCGGTGGAAAGGTGCAAGTCATTGACGTGTTAAAAGCAGAAATAGAAATCTAATAAACTTGTTCAAATATTGCTCTATAAAATGATAATAATATTACTTTATTGTCGTATAAAATTATACAACCTTTCGACAAAACGAAATAAATTAAAACTATAATAATAACAAAGAATAACATAAACTAGAAGCCCCACAAAAAAACAATAGTTGAAGGTCCGAAAGACTTGACTATAGTAATGTTTTGGGGTCGCTGAATAGGAATCAGGGGTCAGTTTCACCCCATCAGGTCAGGGTGAAGGACGTTTTAAGGTCAAACTTCAACCAAATTTGATTAGGTCAAACTGACCACGGATTTGTATTTAGCGAACTCAAAAACAAATTTGTTTGTGATTAATTTTGCAGATTTAAGCTTAAAATACCCTTAATCCTGACCTGATGGGGTTAAACTGCCCCGTATTCGAATTCAGCGACCCCACAAACATAAAGATACCATGGTCAAGTCTTTCGGACCTTTTTTTTTGGAGGCTGTGTAATTTTGCAGATTTGACTTTGAAATATTTTTTTATTATAATGGATGGATTTAAACACCTCTAAGGGCTGACAGTTAGGTGGATACCGAGGGCAGTAAAACGGGGTCAAATTATCCCGAGCGCTTATTTTATACAGGATGTTTTTTAATTGAATGTCAATATTTAAGGAGGCAATTTTTGGGTTCATTTTAAGAAGAAAACTTCGTATGAACGTATGTCCTTAACGTCCTAAGTTTTGAGATACAGGGTGGTAAAATTTTCAAAAATAAGTTATTTATTATTAATATCAGTAAAACCACTTTAGATATTTTATAAAATTTGGCATACATGTACTATGTACCAAAGGGCATGTTTTAGTGTACTACATTTCTTTATTTCCACCATTGGCGTTCGTACGGAATTTGAGCTGCGTATTTTGGTAGATATTGATGGTACGTCACTGATTTCTCCTAAAATAAAAATTTATTTTGAAATCCCCAATAATTTATAAGCAAAGTTATTTACTTGACTAAAAAAAATCACTGTTTTTTTTAGTCCGTCGCACGGTTTTTACCTAGAAAAATTAAATTTAGATATTTCTCTGCATGGTAATATTGTTTACCGATATTGGTATGATCATGCAGGGAAATGGTTTTTTAAGCGAAAAGCGTACATCGGATTGAAAAACATGAAGTAATCAACTTTGCTTATAAATTATGGGAGATTTTAAAAATGTTTTTTATTTTAGGAGAAATCAGTGACGTACCATCAATACCTGCTAAAATTGGCAGGTCAAATTCCGTACGAACGCCACTGGTGGAAATTTAAAAATGTAGAACATTAAAACATGCCTTTGATGCATAGTACATAATGTATGCCAAATTTTATTTAAATATCTAAAGTGGTTTTACTGATATTAATAATAAATAATTTATTTTTGAAAATTGTACCCCCCTGTATCTCAAAACTTAGGACGTTTTGAACATACGTTCATATAAAGTTTTCTTCTTAAAATGGGCCCAAAAATTGCCCCTTTAAAATTGACATTCAATTAAAAACACCCTTTATAAAGTAAGCGCTCGGGATAATTTGACCCCGTCTTAGTGCCCCCGGTTCAACTTTAAGTTTCAAGCCCTTTTGGATTCAGACACCTTGGAGGTTCAACTTTAAGTGGCCAAAATGGCTGCAAGGGCGGATTCAGAAAGTCAGTGAGGGGTATTTACGGTAGGCCTACGTAATATAGCAACCACATAATTTTTACCAATAACTAATGCCTATCTAATAGACAACCTAAAAAGTTTTTAATTAATAACCAACTAACTAACGTAACAAAACTTAGGTTCTTCTATTTTTAACTCGTTTTTTTTATTTTTCTCCTTTTTTTGGCTGACGGGGGGACGATCGCCCTATTCGCGCTTCTCTGAATTCGCCATTGAATGACTGACATATTATCGATGACGATTTTTTTCCCAAAAATTTTGCACTTTTACCCCCTATTGCTACCCCCTGTTTCCAATAGGTTTTCAGCCTGCGCGAGAAAATAATTAACAAAACTAAATAAACATGTTTTACGGGAGAAACTCCATAATAGTGATAATGATGATTTTTCGGCTCTAGCTCTCCGTCTGTTGGGGAAAAAGCTCCGCACTGAGTGTATTGGTGTCCTCCTTTAACGTATGAAGATAATAAAGGATAGAAATACACTCAGTGGGCACTAGCTTAACCAATGGTTTTCGCTATTTGACTACTGAGATCCAAAATTACGCCAATTTTTTTTTAACTTTTCAAGCTTTTATTGATCTGGTTATTCGATTTTATTTACGCACAGAATACAACCTTGGTAATTTGCCACAAACCGGTGATTTTTGAGAGGGTTTTGTTTCTCTTTTTAAAGTTCACAACCCTTGAAAAGTTTCTATTTAAAAAAGAAACTAATTAAAAAGTTTCCCGTACGGTGCAAGCTTTACAGTATAAACAAACCCTTGTTAGAATAAACACTGGTTAAAAGAAAAACTAATAAAGTAGATTACGAGCTGAGGTAAATTTAAAAACTCATTTAATATTTATAGAGCAATATTCTGCTTAACGGCACCGCTGCACAGGCGAAATTTATTACCCGCCCTCTGTTTAATTAAAGCAAAATTTCGAGCTTGGCGGGAATCAGATTATCAGCACTATTAATAATAATACATATTTATAAAGGGAATATATTGTTTTTATACTAAGCACGTTGAAGGAAACGTCAAAAAAAATTTTTAATGGTGAAAAATTTTGTTGAAAAAGCTTTTTTGTCCCGTGGGACTACAGGATTTTGATTGTTTTGTTTTTTTCCTTTTTGTGGGATATTGCAAATTTTGCAAACAATACTTTGCTATAGGTTAAATTACCATGTACTTTCATCCTCCCTTTTAGGCCCCAAAGGATAAACCCAAAAAAAATACCACCCACCTTCTCTTTTTTGGTATTTTTTACAATTATTAATTAAATAAATAAACCTTAAAATCAAAAAAAGATATAGAAAATTTACATTTGTAAAAGTTATATAATCTAAATAATTTTTTACATATATAAAATTAACATTTTTGCAAGAAGCTTTTAATTTCTTTTTACATTTTTCCAATTAAAATTATTTCATTATATATATAATAATAATAATATAATATATATAAAATATATATAATATATATATATTATTATTTTTATATGTATATAATATATAATATAATATATTTTATTTTATTTTATTTTAATTTTAATATATATATATATATATAAAATATATACATATTTAAAATAAAATATATATATATATATATTTTATTTTATTTTATATTTTTATTTTTATATATATATATATATATATATATATATATATACACCGTGTTCAAATTTTAGTCGGCACTATTGCTAACTTTTTTTTATTATAATAGATACAAGAGGTTAAATTAGCAAAGTTGTTACATTTTTACGCTGATTACAACACGATAATAAAAAACAAATGAACCTGATTTACGAGTTATTCACAAAAATATACTTTTTAAATGCAATTTGACGAATTCGAAAGAGAATGTAATTTTATATATAATTAGTTATTTTTATTTTTTTTTTTTTTAAAATGAGAAAAGGAGGTTATTTTAATTTAAATGGACGCAGGCAGCCGTTGAATTTTAAAATGCATTTTTTTTACAAATTATCGTAGTATGCATAAAAAATAAAAACAAAAAAAAAATAAATTTATCCGCCATGATGTTTTAGTGACAACTAGTAAACATAAGGAAACAGTTCATTTATGCCTGTTTTTAAAATGTTTCATTTGGAGAAGTTTGATAGATAGAATGCTAATAATTTGCCAAAAAAAAATGGCATTAGGCTTTAGAGTGAAACATTACCGAAAGAAATATAAACAAAAGATATTTTTTACTCCTTTATCGAAAGTTTCAATCAAACAAAGGTTTCTTAAGCGTAGAAAACCCTTATAATTAATCATCAAATTATATTTTAGTTTATCGGAAAATTCCACAAGAGACTGTAGGTCAGATCTATGCTAAGGAACCATTAATAAAATTTAAAAAAAAAAATTATTCCCCAAAATACAGACCCACACAAACTTTGTTTTGGTGATTAAAAAGGCGTATAAACTTTTGCCAATGGTTTGTAAAAGCAATATAGAAAATAAACTTTTACGATTAATTCTTTGAAGCAATGATACTAATTTTAATATAGGATTTTAACCGAAAGAACCAAAATATTGAGATTAATCTCCTCGCCATCATCCTTTCAATCCACAAAGTTTTTTGCAAACGTATGGTTGCCTCATTGGATCAAAAATTGTTGGACCTATGTTGTATAAAGGATCTTTTAAAGGCAAACAATATCTGAATTTACTAAGAAATGTGTTGGAGGATTTTTGAATGAATAAGTATTATTAGCATAATGTATCTTATTAATGTTACTTAGTTAGGTTATTATTAAAAAAAACTGAAACTAGATTTTATT
>JAHBCN010003893.1:0-69702 GCA_019359885.1 Listronotus oregonensis
TGGAGAGGGAAATTATGAAACAAGTAAGATGGTCAGTGAACTATGGGGGGGAAATTTAAAGATAACTCTGTTGTTGGCCCAATTTTCAAAGGGTTTTTAACTGGTAACAAATATTTAAACTTCTTAAGAGAATCGTTGCCGACATTATTGAAAATGTAAACCTTCAAGTTAGAAGAAATATGTGGTTCCAACATGACGGGGCCCCGCCGCATAGCACACGTGATGTCATTTTTTTCTTGACTGAACGTCATGGATCGAAATGGATAGGAAACAGGGAAATCCATGGTATGAAAATAGGGAAGACGACGGACCGATTCTCTGGCCTCCCTAGGTCCCCGGACATCAGCCCATTGGATTACTTTCTGTGGGGATTCATCGACAATTTCGTGAATGCTACGCCTTTAAAGTCCAGATAAAATGAAAAAAGGATACAAGAGTCTTTTAGAGATGTCAATCATGATATGCTACACAACACGTCAGAGAACTTTATAGAGCGCATGCATATGTGTTTAGCCGCTAAAGGAGGTATTTTCGAATCCTAGATTACGTTAATGGATTACTAAATATTAGATGTTTTTGCTATGAAAATAAATGTTTTTTATTTTGTTATTTAATTATTTTGCATTTCAGCCTATTTAATAGAATAAGCTATAAGACATTTTACTGATTTTCAATTGTCCATTGCTCCGAAACTTTTAGCTTTAGACATGTAACACCCTATATGAAAAAGGTTTAGAATTTTCTAGAGAATCCAAAAATCACATAATATACCGGGTGTTCCATTTAAAATAAGGAAGATAACCATATTTTTTTCGTATAACTTTTTTATTAGATGTTCAATTGTTTTCATGGCAAACTCCTCATATTCTCCTCTAAAATTCCTACAACTTTTGTATAAACCGTTTTTCAATATCTTTTGAAATAAAGAAATTACGAGGGTGTTTACCCTTCGTTGGACAACCCTGTACTTCCTACAGGCATAAAAGTCTCACGAATTTTGAAGTGCCAAGCGCCTATTTCTACCAATTACACATTAAAAATTAATGTAGAAATATGAAAATTATATAGGTATTACATAAGCATTTTAGTGTTCGTGTACTGTGTACTTTAATATTTTTTGGCGGTACAGCTCGAATAAATTTTTTTAAGAAACTCGCAACCCCCAGCTCATTTAAGTGCTCATGAAATGCAAACCGATAAAAAAAAGTAAGAATGCAACTTCCTCCGGTCACAAAAGTCTTACGAATTTTGAAGAAGTGTCAAGCATATAAAGCAATGACTATTTCTACCAATGACACATTGAAGCTAGCTTTGTCGATGAAAATTTAATAATATCTTTGAGTTGAAATTCATGTATTTTTTATATATTCTACAATTGTGACTTTTTTGCAGTTTCAGTACAGCAATTACGACATGGTGAGTTTTTTACGTCATATTCACTATGGTTTGAATGCTTTAATCGTTATACCGGTTGGCATATCAATATTTGAAAATTCTATTAAGTTCCTTAAAGCACTCGATAAGCACTTAATTTATATTTTAATCATTAAAAAAGAATTTCTTTGATTATGGGTCTGCTAAATTTTAGAAACCTGGCGGCCCTACAGTTTTTTTTTTCAGAATTTATGAAATTTTTAGTGCACTTAATTTATCAATTGCGCACCTAAAAAGCAATTAAAAAGCCCCTTATTTTGATCTAAATTTCGTTGCATTTTTTTGAGTTGGGCTAGCCAATTTCATATACGTAAAGTTGGATAATCCTAAATGTAAACTTTAAAAGAGTGCGACTATAACTAATAAAGTGGTCAAATGTGTTATGTACGAGGGTCATGCAAAAAATTTCTGAATGTGGCAACGCTGCTCACTAACACTAAATGACAACTATTTGTTGTCTGTCATATTATCTGAACATTTGTCGGGTGCCACTACAAATTGTTTTGCCGTAGCTAAAGCATTTCTTAAAATATTTCGTTCTAAAATTTTATCAAAAGCAACAACTTGGAAGTTTATAAACAGCTTTTGGAGAATTGTGTTCATCGCGTTCTCCTATTTTTGACTGGTACAACGAATTTAAACTCTCCTTAAGATGAGCAACAAAGAACAGTAGTTAACGACAAAAACTTTAGGCCTCTGCTACACCCTCCAAAAGAAAACAGACAAATTAGTATACGTTAATTAGAAACACATTGGATCAACAGCTGCCAATAAAAGTTTGCACGCGCAGTTGGAGAATGGTAAGCTTGTTTCCGCTGGGTGCCAACATTACTCTCTGATCATTGAAAAAAGGCTTGAATAAAATGATACAAAAAAATGTTGAAAAGTTATTCAGAAGAGCGATGTTATTACATCCTACGTCGATGGTAAGTCATAGATTTAATAGTTTGTACTGGAAAAACTCAATCCACTGTTTTGTCTTTCTAAAGGAACATCCTCCGACATAAGTAAAACGCGCAAGATGTGTAAGAAAGGAAATGGTTGTTTTATTTTTCTCTGCAAATAGTGATAAAGCTTTTAGCGTCAAACACTGAAATCTGTCATTTGCTGGAATGACTAGTCAGTACATGTATTGTCGGGCAACAGTGTGAAAACCTTATTTGACTAAAAACTAAAAATTCGGTCATTATCCGTAATATCTAGGCAAACAATGGATTAAAATGAATATTACGCAGTTTTCCTAAAACGGATTTAGGCATTACAAGAAAGAATTTAATAGTCAAACACTGTAATAATAAGGGTATTACGCTGTTTGCCAGCAATACATGTACTAAGTAGTCATTTTAGAAAATGACAGATTTCAGTGTTTAACGCCGACATAACATCGCTTCAAAAGAACAACGGGCAGGTAACAGCAGGTGAAATGTTACAAAATTCTTACTTAAAGGATTTCAAAACATTGAGGAATGCCGTTCGGAAACTGGAATGACGGACTATAGTCATTGCTGGAAGAACTTCCAGGCATCCTCTCTATAGTCTGGATGTAGTTCCCTATGATTTCTTTTATTTGGAGTGACCAATAAAAAAAATTGACTCAGTCAGAATTTATTCCTGAGTTAAAATGTACTCCAAAAAAGACGCACTGTGAGGTTATTTTATAGTAATGTTAGTAAAATAAAAAATGTATGTTATAGTCAAAAGAATATTTTGAAAAAAACATATTTTTATTTTTGTGTCTGCTCTTGTTTTCTTACATTCTAAAAAAATATATAGAATGATTCTGTAAAGTGTGGCGCCTTTTCAAAGGATTTTCATGATACTGATATTTTCGAAACAGCTGCAACGATAAAAAAAATGCTGCTAACATGATTCGACTTGGAGGTACAAAGCGTTTTTCAAATTTTGACTATTTTAGTACAACTCTGTATCTCGGTGTTGGTAAAGACAGAAATAAAGATAGAAAAAAAGTAAATATGTTTATGTATAATTTTACGTAGAATCCAACAGCATACTTAATTATTTTTATTAGTTCGGGTTTTAAAGATATAAGGCAAAGTTGCCCTTTTTTAAATGGAACACCCTGTATATTTATTAATACCACACACTTGATATTTTTTTAATTGGTACTTTGTAAAAAATTCAAGATTTTAAAATAAAGATTCAAGATAAGATTACCCATTGCACACTTTGTATAAAATTCAGTATTTGCATTTCAATAAACTTATCAATCCTTAAGTTGATTATTTTTATAAAAATAATAGGTAGTAAGTTTAATTAATTAGCTAATTGCTCCTTTTTTATTTACTCTTAATTTAAATTTACTAAGTACGCATTTTATTTAGTAAAATGTAAGTTGACTTAGATACAAATAATCGCTGCAATATTTTTTATAATATTTAAGCAAGAAAATAATTATTACATACTGCCAGGTTTTCGTGTTCATAAATTTTGATTTAAGTAAAATGAAGTTTAAAAACTTTCAAACATTATTGAATTTTGTCTTAAAAGCCGGAAAAATTCTTTACAGATGTATTTCGCTAAATATCCAGAATTATTCAAATTTTACATAAATCTATCTATAGGCTGCTGTGGACCGCAAAGTACTAATTGGTTAAGATCCGAATTAAGAACAACTTTTACCCATCTGCCAACCGGATGAAAATTATTTTTTTATCAAATATAGATAGGTTGCCCAAAAAATGATGACCAAGGCTAATATTAATTTAAAAAAAAATGAAAAGTTTCTCGTACTCCATGCATAATATCTGTCATTCTGCATGACAGTACTATCATACTATAATTTTTTTCCTTAATTTCATAAATAAAGCCTTTAAAAATATTTAAAAATTAAAATTAAAGAAATTAATGAAATTTTATTCATGAAAAAATAATTAGTGGTATAGCAGTACTGCCATGACGAATAAAAAAATAAGAATTGGCATTACACAAGGAGTATTAAACATTTTTCAAAAAAATGTTTTTTAATTCATATTTTAAAAATATTTTTGCGAGAATGTAAACACTGTTAAAAACGTTTTAAGAGAATCCTTAAAAATTTGTATTTATTAAAAAGCTCGAAACGCGATAACGGCCGAAGTAAACGAAGATAAATGGTTTTCCTTTTAAACTTCATAATAAAACTTTTATACGGCCCAGACAAGATAAAGGAAAACTTAAACAAAAGAAAAGTTCTTATATTTCCAGGTTGGAAAAAAGATTGGGAAAAAAACGACCGAATTTTCGATATACTTATTTTGTCCTAAGTGATTCTAAATTATCATATAAGGATAGGATGCTATTTTATATAAAAAATCTTTTAAATAAGACAACAAAATAAAATATGCAGCTTTAATAGGAAAAAAATACTTTCAAATAACATAAGCACTATAAGGCATGCTGTTAAACAATTCGTTAATTATAAATTTGAATTTATCAAAAAAAAAACAAAGAATACGTAACAAACAAAGTAAACGAAGATAAATGGTTTAAACTTTGTAATAAACTTGTATATGGCCCAGAAAGAATTAAAAAAAAACTTAAACAAAAGAAAAGTTCCAATATTTTCAAGTAAAAGAAAAGCTTGGGAAAGGAAACCACTGAACTTTCAATATACTTATTTGGTCCTAAGAGATTACAACTTCTCTTAGAATATTGATATGGGAAAAGTTTAATATATTCAAAGAAGTAAACACTGAAAGCGATAATGGGCAAAGTATACAAATTAAAAGAGTTTCTTTTTTTAAATTTTGTAATAAAGCTGTTATACATATGGTTTATGGTTTCAAAAAACCTCAGCTACACGATTCAAAACATTCTTGTAATTTTATAACCCAGATACTCTTCCTGTCAAAACTATTACACAACATTGCAGGAAAGAAGATTACACTACAATTATAATTAACCAATCGGCAAATGTATGTTGAGCATAATAGACATAGGTCTGGAACTTTCGTTGCAACTAGTGGTGCCCCCCAAGGTAGTAATCTAGCCCCATTATTATTTTCTCTCTATATCAACGACCTAGCAGCATTGTTAAAAAGCAAAATAATTTTATTTGCAGATGACCTTTAAAGATTTAAAGTAATTAGATCCCAAGAAGACTGCCAGCTGCTTCAGGAAAATTTGATAAAACTAGAAAAAGATTGGTATTTGAAAAATAAGCTACCACTTAATGTAGATAAATGTAAGGTAATGACCATAACTCTAAAAAGAAACAAAATTTTGATGAACTACACAATTTACAGAAATATTTTGGAGCTGGTGGACAACTATAGAGATTTGGGAATAAATGTTGATTCCAAACATTTATTTAACACACATATTCATAGTGTTCGTAAGTCATCCCTAAAAATGCTGGGAATTATTATTAGAACTTGCAAAGATTTTACGAATGTAGAACCAATGAAGGTTTTTTATTTTGCATTTTTAGGGTCGAGCCTAGAATATGGATCACTGATCTGGAATCCTATTTTTGGGGAATATATAAATGCCCTCGAGGGTATTTAAGAAATTTTTTAAAAATATCTGGTCTCTAAAACTACTGGCACGTACCCTGAACGTGATAGCGATCACCAATCTCTTTTAAACAAAAAATTAATTTACCATCGCTGGAACAGAAAAGAATCTACCTTGCACTGAAGTTTTTGTTTAGATTATGTAGAAATAAAGACTGCGAGAAACTTGTAAGTAAGTTGAACTTTCAAGTACCACATAGGAATATGTGATCTAATTCTTTGTTTTATCTGGCGAGGGCTGCCAACAACCATATAGGAAGATCGCCCATTTACACAATGTGCAGCCAATATAACAAACTTTCTGACAAACTGGATATATTTGAAATGAGTACCGCGCAATATTTTAAAATGATTGGGACTTTATTGTTCAATAATTTACTGACTAATAATTAGAGCTAGGTTGAATTTGATTTATTGTTTCGTGTTGTTTGTTATTTCTTTATGTCTTATAAATAGACGTCTATTAGACGTTAGGCTAAATAAAAAATAAAGAAATAGATAAATAAAAAGTAAACAATTAATAAAAACAATGCGACGTTTAACAAAGGAAACTTTAAAACACATCAGATTTTATATTAGGTGACAAGCGAAAACTCTGCCATCTCATCGATTTTCCAATAAACACGGCATTTCTTTGTTCTTATTTCTTTACCTTTATTTCTAATGACGTACACGTCCAGTGAGAAAGATTGTGTTATCTATTTTCAAAACATCTCGATTCATTGACACCGAAAGGTATTATAGAACATGACAAAGTAAAAAAATGTCATTTTATAAATCAAAAACCTGTGGCTTGTGGTCTTTAAAATATTAATATAAAGACACTACTATTAAATTTATCAAAGGGGATTAAAAAAATCTGATTTGAGACCTTCTAACCACCTGTGCCATTATCTTTTTTACGGAAATAAACTTGAACACCGAAAATATTTACATAGTTTCTATCTTGTGGGCAGGAAAAACTGAAAGACACAGAATCCATTTATTTTAATTTTTGTTGTCTCCAACAATAAAAAAAATAACCGGTGTGCCTTGTAAACAGAACAAACTGTAAACTTTTCTTTTTTTCCTATCTTTTAAGGTTTGGTCTAAAAAATATATTTGAGTCGGCTTGCCCAATTTAAGATTTGGCAGTTTTCCCATACAAACTTGTGCATTTAAAATAAATGAATAAATAATTTATATACTTAATATTAGGTGAGTATTTGTTTCAAATTATTTTGGCTTAAATATTGCCTTTGGAAAAATGGTTTTCCAAGTAAAGGAATAAATATTGACAATAGAACGAATTAATTTATTAAAATATATTTTTGGTGCAAAACACATTAGCGCAACACGCGTATATGCGAAATTATGATATTTATAAATATATTTTAAGAGGCTCTGTGAAGAAATGCGAATTATTGGTATTTTTTAAAATATATTTTTTATTTTATCAATATAAAGGGTGTCCCGTAATTAATTGGACATAGGTTATTGTAGGATACCTGACATGAAAATAAAGCGTTTGAGCTCAATATCGCTTTGCAAAATGTTATTGGTTTTCGTTCTACAGGGTGTTAAAACTAATTTTTTACTTAACATTTATTGAAATATCTCAGAATCCACTGGACAGATTAAAGTTAAATTTGGTGTACTCTTATTATTTGAAATGAGAAACACGAATATGATATCTATTTGGCCATTACCACTAGATGGCGCCACATACAGCAACAATGAGTGATTAAAATTGTCATAACTTTTTTATCCTCCCTGTATGCACATTTTCGAGTAAAAATAATAAAACAGCATTTAATTTTAGTCAAAAAAGGTATACCTCTTTGATCTCCAAAAAGTAGACCGTTTTCGAAATAAAAAGTTGCGCATGAACAAATTAATATGGGAGTTTTGCAAAGTAGGCTTTGTCTAGGATGAAAACATCATAACTACGACCTGTCAAGGTGAAATATTAATAAGTCAGTCTTTAATTTGGCTATAGTTCGTGTTCTTGTTTTGTTATTTTCGTTTAAAATGCCGCGTCACAATGATTTTTCTAATGCTCAGATGCGGGATATGGAATGTGTGTATGCCCAAGAAAATCTTTGTAGTCGAAGAGCAGCGCAGCGTTATTTAGATCTGTATCTGTATAGAGGCCAGCCAAATCATCAAACATTTAAAGCATTGTACGATAGAAACGCGGGAAGACCAAGGGTAATTGGAGCGGATATGGAAGATGAAATTTTGTTTCGTGTTACCGAAAATCCTGAAATCAGCTCAAGACGTATTAAGGCATACACTGGTGTAAGCAAATCTTCGGTGTCCAGAATTATACGCGAAGAAAAACTGTATCCGTATCACTTCACTCCAGTTCAGAATCTTCTTCCTCAAGACTTTCCTGCAAGACTCCAGTTCAGTCAATTTTTCAGAGAGCGCCAATTGAATGATCGATTTTTTTGTAATAACATTTTATTTACGGATGAAGTCACGTTTACAAGGAGAGGTGTTTTTAATTGGCGTAATAATCATTTCTATTCAATGGAAAATCCTCATGCTTTCCAAGAACACCATTTTTAACATGATTTTTTAATAAATATTTGGTGTGGTATCTTTGGGGATTGTATTGTGGGGCCGTTTGAATTGCCAGCTAAGCTTGATGGAGAACGTTATCTAAATTTCTTGAGGAATGATCTACCAATTCTTCTAGAAGATGTGCCCCTAAATTTAAGACCTGACAGTTGGTTTATGCACGATGGTGCACAGGCACATTATTCACTGCAAGTCAGAAATTACTTGGACGATGTTTATCCTCATAAATGGATTGGTAGAGGTAGTGAATATCCGTGGCCTGCGCGTAGTCCCGATCTTAACCGTGACAAATTGTGGCAAAAGATTGTGGAAGGAGTCAATACCATCAGGGCCCAAGAAGAATCATTATTTGGAGTCAGGCAAAATTTAAATAAAAGAATTAGACAATGTGTCCTAGTGGATGGTGAACATTTTCAACATTTATTATAATCGCCTTTTCTAATTGTATCGTTGTTAATTAAATTTTAGATTAAGTGTTCATGCGGAACCTAATGAAAAATGCGTTTATTTCGAAAACGGTCTACTTTTTGGAGATCAAAGAAGAATACCTTTTTTGGCTAAAATTAAATGCTGTTTTATTATTTTTACTCGCAAATGTGAATACAGGGAGATCCAAAAAGTTATGACCATTTTAATCACCCATTGTTGTTGTATGTAGCGCCATCTAGTGGTAATGGGAAAATAGATATCATATTCGTGTTCCTCATCCCAAATAATAAGAGTACACCAAATTTCACTTTAATCTGGCCAGTGGGTTCTGAGATGTTTGGTAAAAATTAGTTTTGACACCCTGTATAACGAAAACCAATAACATTTTGCTAAGCGATATTGAGCTGAAACGCTTTATTTTTATGTCAGGTATCCTACATTAACCTATGTCCAATTAATTACGGGAAACCCTGTATATTTTATATTTACTTTCTTATTCTGCGTGTACGTTAGAGATTAAATCAGTTAAAAACTAGGTCTCATATTCGACATTATACCTTCATTGAATAATTTTTATTACAACGGAAGAGTTTTGGTTAGTTCTCGTTTAGTGTTTTTAAATAAATCTAAAAAATCATTGAATAAAACAAAATTAACCCCATCTCACCTTTAAACAAAAAACTACTGAAAGTTTGGATTTTAAGGCTAAACAATCAATTGTTCCAACACCCATCTTTACATCTCTGGCTTGTTAAAGTCATATTTAAGGTTATATTTATTTATTTCTATAAAAAAAGTATAAAATCCTCACTGTTTTTTAGTTATGCAATAAAAGACCGAATCATTAGTTACTTGAATCAAAATATTGCTATTTATATCGTTGTGCCAAAATTTCTTGTACCCATTTTTTTTTCAGATAAAGCAAATTATTAAATCGTTAACGTATTTATTTATTTATTTTTATTCACCATTTCTTTATACATGATTCGCAATATTTGATTAAGTATATGATTTCCAGGTGTTAATTGTATTTATACCCCGTATAAACCCCGTAAACCCTGATCAGTTTAATTCCTTTTTTTTATTCAAAATAAAATTTTAAATCAATATCTATTACAACGGGCTTTTGAGATGCTCGAGATATATGGAAAATATTTACACTTTCATTTTTTTTAACGGTTTAAAAAAAATGCAAAAATTCTTTTAAACTTAAAAAGTGATAGTAAGTCACCGGTGCGGTGGTATGAAAACCCAAAAAAACAAAAAAACTGTTACTGTTTTAAAAAGATGTCAATGCTACCTATGCACCAAGATAATTACATACATATTAATGTTGATCAATGCAGAAATGCCAGTAGTATATGTATATGATATACTCAAAAGAAAAACTAAAAAGTAATAGGTGGTTCTTTCACTTGAGAAACTAAAAGGTTGGATAGAAAGTGTAAAATATGTTTTCTAAAAAATTGAAAAAAGAAGCAGATAAAGAAGTAAAATAAATTTTTTTAAAGGTCATAACAATTTTCCATATTTGCGTTATACGGGCTACGTAAACCTTCCTGTATTAATTTTGCCTCATAGTAGCGTCAATAAAGCATAATAGTTGGAAGTCCTCAGGAACAGCTAAGATTTTGATAATTTTTTTAAATAATTTGGGAGGGGGCAAATAAATATTTATATTGTTTAAACAATATTTATGATATTTAAATGGAAACTTTTTTTTGAATCGCTGTAACTTTTTAGATATTAATTTTTGACATTTTTACACGCAATCTTTTTTCTAGATATTTAAATTTCCTAGAACAATAGTTTTATAATAATTTATCGTATTTGTCATAGTTTCAAAGATATTGTGAATTTCAATTTCTGAGAGCAGAAATTTTACTCAATTTCCAGACTGTTATGATTGCTTTTAAGATATGTTTTATATAATAGTGACATAAAATGACTGAACATAACAAAATTAAAATTATATATGTTTCTTTAAAAGTTGAATAATTCTGAAAAATATATTTTATATTAAAGATTTAAGAAAATATGCTAAAATTTAAATAAATAAAACTTTATGAAGAGTTATTTATCAGTATTTTTCAAATATTTTATTAAATGTTAAAAATTTTCTGCTTTAGTCACATATACAAAAAATATGAAATTTAATTTTCATATTTATTTTGCGTACCTGCGACTTCGTCTTCTTTAAGTGGTGGGTGGTTATCGCAGTCACTTTTACTGCAAACAATGCAAGCCGGTGATCAAAGACGATAATTTAAAACCAGTAAAAATTACGCAACCAGCAGCACCTGGAAAACGCCTTAAAATCCTATTTTGCTTCTGCAAAACAGAATGCAGTTTAGCATGTGGCTGCAGAAAAAGTGGCCTTCATTGCTCACCGGCTTGCAGTGTTTGCAGTGGAAGTGACTGCGATAATCAACCACCACTTGAAGAAGATGAAATCTCCGATACACAAAATATAAATAAAAATTAAATTTCATATTTTTTGTATATGTAAGTAAAGTACAGAAAACTTTTAACATTTAATAAAATATTTTAAAAATACTGATAAATATCTCTTCAAAAATTTTTATTTATTTAAAATTTATCTTTTTTTTTAAATATCTAATATATAATATGTTTCTCAGAGTTGTTTAAATACTAAAGAAATATAAAAAATTTTAATTTTGTTATGTATATTCATATTATGTCACTATTATGTAAAAAATATCTTATAAACAATTATAACAGTCCGGAAATTGAGAAACATTTCTCCTCTCAGAAATTGAAGTTCACAATATCTTCGAAACTATAAAAAAAAGAGAAATTTTCATCAAGCCATTTTTTTAGAAAATTTAATTATCTACAAAAAAGATTTTGTGTAAAAATGACGAAAATTTATATTTAAAAAGTTACAGCGATTAAAAAAATGTTCCATTTAAATATCATAAATATTGTTTAAACAATATAAATATTTATTTACTCCCGCCAAAAGGTTTTTGATTTTGAATAATATCGAAAAAATATCATTATTAAAAAAAAATTATTAAAATAGGAGCTGTTCTTGAGGACTTCAAAATTTTGGAAGTTTTATGTATTCATTGACGCTACTAACAGCAGTAATAGCAGTTAGGTTATTAATACATGATAATTAATACTGCCTATTAAGTGCTAAGTAGACTTGACCTAATTACAAGAAAATCAAAGGGCATAGGGGAATATGTGTTAATTTTTAATGTTTTAATTTGTATCAATTTAAATAAACAGTTGATTTATCATTTCTAAAGGTATGCTTTTTTATTTTTAATTTAACGAAACTATTTGAAAATATGTAATTCTTTACTAGAATGTTTATTATTATTATTATTAACTGTTTTAAGTAACTAGTTAAGTAAACAGTAACACAGATTGTACACATACAATATTACATATTCGTGAAGTTTCACAACAATTTAATGATTATGGCTGAGGCACTACTTTACTTATAAGATTATAAAGTTTTAAACTCAAATTTAACTAAATTTTAAGTTAAATTTGTCTATGATGTGAAGTTTAAGTACAGTAAACGACCTACATTGGTTTGAAAATATAATGTTTTAGTAAACTATTTGTATGTCCATTTTTTAATGCTATTTTGCTATTTTGTACTTTCTAAGATTAAATGTATATCTTATTGTAAACTCCGAAGCATCGTCCTTAATTATTCTACTCTTTTAAAGGCAGAACTTCATCCCTTAGTTGATAAATATGGGTTAAAAGCCAACAAATATAACTTAGTCTATGAAATTTGATTGCGTCGTAGCAAGACTAACACTAGCAAGTCCTCATTTTGCTGTATAATAAAGTTAGAAATAATATTATCAGGATAAAAATTATCATATAAATTTGTTCTTGGAAATGTATTTCTATGAAATATTTTCTACGTAATTTCAATCAATACAATGACATAATAACATAATTATTAGTTCTTCGTATAAATTCGTATTACGGGTTTGTCAGAAACAAATTTTGTTTTACCTGTTTTCACCGAAAAATATGATTTCCACGATAATGAATTATTTCATAGGAACTCTTGGTGAATCATGCATTTATTGGAACATTATTTTATACGAAGTTTAGGGACAATTACGAAAATATGACTACCTAATAACATTTCCCAGAAAAAAAAAGAAATTAACAAACAAAGAAATTATCCCAATAAATAATAATATTTAAAAAAAGTTAAACAATATGATTAATAAAAAAAGTTAATAGGTGAGTATTATGCATCTATTTTTTCTCAAAGATTAGGAAAGCCATTTAAAAAAAGTTAATGATAAGGGCTATTGCTGAAGTGTTAAATAGAAGAAATATTACATTCCGCCAGTGTATCAGGTAGGCGAAGAATGCTTTTAAAAAGGGCATTTAGTTCTATGGTTAAATAAAAGTAAACAAAAAGTATTAAATAAGTTCCATTTACTGGACCTAAAATGTCAATCTATTTTTGTGGGTCACTTACTTGTATAGGGTGTATCAAATTCGAGCCTTATTAAAATTGGAAAGCAGTAAGGGATACGAGGGAGGTTAGGGGCACACTTGTATAACTTAGTGTTTAGTAAACTGGCAATTTAAAATTGAAAAACATACAAATAGTTTTAGAGATATCCGAAAAAAAATGAAATCGTAGAGGTTGATTCTTCTCGTCATTTTCCAGTAAATGAAGGGACAAAGCTGTAAATAAATCTGTACAGATTTTCCTGGTGACGCAATTCTTAGGTCTTCGCGAATGTTTTCGAGCAAAAAAAAGTATCAACATTAACAGGTGGGAAAGGGCTTAAAATGGCCCCTCAAGGCCCGAAAAATGGGTTTCCCGCTAATATCTGCCAAAATATGCGAATTGAAGAATTTTTGTTTAAACAAAAAATGAAGATCGCCTTATAATCTACAAAAATGGTCCTTAAATTTTTTTTCACAAAATCGATAGTTTTCGAGATAACGGGACCCAAAAGTCCCTCATTTCAGCTGCCGCTCTACCGCTAGAATGCCGTTATCTTTATGGATTCTCTTATAAGCGGGTGGACGAATTGTTCCATTACTCGGGCAATAATGTATATTTTTTAATCATTCAAAGTTCATCGGAATGGGAAACCCGTACCTATCATTGCATATGAGTTTGGGTCCATTCTGATTTTTCTAGAATATTAAAAAAAACGGTCAAAGTTTTTTTTCACAATATTTTGAGAGTATCTCATTAATTTATTGATATTTTTTGAAAAAATGGTTTGTTTCTAACATTTTTTTTATAATGAGACCTTAGGAAGTGTTCAATGATCCCAGAAAATTTCATTCACCATCTTTCTTGGGTTTTGATAAAAAATTGTTTCGCCCATCTGCATTTTTAGCTGTTTCCGAAGTTCTAGAAAATCTGTAGAATAAACGCGTATCAAAAACTCATCATCCATTGAAATGCTTTTCAATGCACATCATTTGAAAGCTTAGAGTGTCTAGTTTCTTAATGTATTTTTTTCTTTTTAATAAAGTCAACAGACGGACAACAATGCATTTCCAAACCCGTGGACTAGAAATTCGGTAATTAACTACCACAGTGTGGAATGTTATGGATTTTTCGGAGGCCGTTTTTGCGAAAAATATTGGTGTTGCGCAAAAAATGGTAAGGACCATTTTTGTAGGATTCGAGGTGATCTTCATTTTTTGTCCAAACAAAAATTCTCTAATTCGCATATTTTGACAGATATTCGCAGGAAACTCATTTTTGGGATTTTGGGGGCCATATTGAGCGGGTTCCCAGGTCGGAATCGTGATAAACTTTTTTTCGCTCGAAAGCATCCGCGAAGACCTAAGAATTGAGCCACAAATGAAAATGTATTTATTTACAGCTTTGAATACTTTCAGGTCTTCAGTTACTGGACTATTTAAAAAGATACTAAAAACAAATTTAATTTTATCATTACGATTCCAACAAAAATTTATGCCATATGGTACGAACTACGTGAGGCACGGTCTGTATATCTGGTGCACTTGTCGATTAAAAGAGAGGTTAAATGGTGCGAGTTTATACGCATATTTGCTCGCAACAATTCGGTACTCTACATGCAATGCTGTATTTTACTAATTAACATTGTTTTCCGTTCCCAAATACCTGTTCACAAAGTTTATGTATACATCGTCAGTGTTTGACTTTAGCTAATAATTAACTAGCCAAATTGTGTGAAATTATGACTTGCTAATAAATCACTGTACTAAATGAAACTTAACCATTTTAACGTGCTATAACTTTAAACCCTTATACGTTCAGAATTATTAATAGCTTAGTAATATGTAAATCAATATAACAGCATTACTGAAGGTGATTTGTGAAATGGAAACACATGAATATAATTGATCAAAATGAAATTGTTTGTAGACATAAGAATTATTTTAGTAATTAATCATAAACTGGTTTCCTAAAATAATAAATAATTTAACACCTCTTGTATCATTAACAGCTTTATTTTTTCATGTGTAAACGTGTTGTACTTTTAAGATAAATAAAGTGAGAAAAAACTAAACCGGGTTATCCATACAAAAAGTATTTAGAACTTGTAACCATAACATCTACATCAAACGATAAAAGATGAATCTCGACGAGTTTTTTTATAATTTCGGCCATATCGATACAAAATATTGTACGTATGTAAACTTGGCTAGACCAACTCAAAAAAAATGCAACAAAGTTTCGATCAAGATTAGGGGCTTTTTAGGTGCTAATTAGCGCAATTGATAAATTAGGTGGACTAACAATTTTAAAAATACTGAAAAACTGTGGGTCTGCCAGGTTTCGAAAATTTAGAAGACCCATAATCTAAGAATTTATTTTTTAATGATTAAAATAGATAGAATTAATGCATATGCTTTAAGAACTTTCTAAATTAATTAAAAATCATATTTTCAGATTTCAACGGTACACCTCGATTATGGCGAATGCGCAAGATTTTCATTTTGACAAAAAATGTGCTGCATTGCAATGGCAGCTAAAGATTTTTTGTTGTAAGATAATTTAAATTATAAGTTTGCGTTTCATTAGTCTGGTTAGTAAAAGCGGCTGCAATGTTTAACTTTCGTCAAGATACAAATTTCACACATTTCAAAAGTTTTAAATTTTCCATTAACCTGGCTTTTTTTTCACAAAATATATTGTGGTTTCTAAATAATCCAAAAGAGTTTATTGTGATTGGACCTAACAAAATATGACAATATAATAATCTCATAACTATCTTGACCAGGATCGACAAGATAAAAAAATACATATTTTTTGTCAAAATTAAATAAACCTGCGCATTCGCCATAATCGAAGTTGTACCGGTTAAAATCTCGAAGAAATATTATTTTTTAATTAATTTAGAGAAATATTTGATAATTCTATTAAGTTCCTAAAAGCACTTAATTGGCGCCTAATTCCTATCTATTTTCGAAACCTGGCAGATTCATAGTTTTTTTCGGTATTTTTAAAATCGTTAGTGCACCTAATTTATCAATTGCGCACCTAAATAGCACCTAAAAAGCCCCTAATTTTGATATAAATTTCGTTGCACTTTTTTGAGTTGGGCTCGCCAAGTTTATATACGTAAATATTGTCGTATTGGACATCAGAAGTATAAAATATTAAATATTTTATCAAAAAACAGTTAGACGACAAAACTTATACAATTTTCTTTAAATTAGCCCTGTAATGTACTACTGACACGTTCTAATTATAAAGTAAAAAAATATTTTTCTTGTTACATACAGCCGACAATAGTGGTATAGGTTATTTACTTGCCTACTTCTAAGTCCGTATTAACACAATTCTGTAAAACGTTATCCCACCCAAAAACATATATGTAAAATAATAGCCAAGTTCCTATCCAAAAATCTCGGCCTTTTAAAGTAATGAGGTCTAAAATTAGACCATGTTCTGTCCACACTTAAATTCGAAGTTTTAGCATTTCCGATTTTCTGTCGGTATTTGATTCCTATACTCAAAAAAGGTCAGAAAAAAATTCCATCGTAATCTTTAGAGCCGATTTGGAAAAAAAAACGTTTTTTTAATGTAAAAAACAAAGTTTAAAAAATGGGTATTTTTATTTTTACGCGTATTTTCTTGGACTTGAGACACGTTCAATTTGGTGAAAATAAAATTTTCAGGTATGCTGCAATAGAAGGATAAAGGCAGACAAACCTTTTCTTGAACACAGCTCAAAATATCCCTTCAATTCGAGTTTCCTTCCGAAAAAAGGAATGAAGAAAAGACTAAATTTTTGACAGCTGGTAATTTTAATGACAAATACTGTTTAATATTGGTACAAAAATAAACAGTTTTATCATTTTGATGTAATATCTGGAATAAAAAACAATGGTACAGAAATCAAAGTTACTTTTTTTTAATCAAATCTACTAATGAGCGATAAGTTATAAATTGACACTATTGTATTCTCGGACTGCGATCAGTAATCTAGTCCCATAATCTGGATGACATTTTTTTATTTTATATTTGTCCCATATTATCCCAAAATCATGGTGCACGGATTCCATGGCCTGCTCACTAAAAAACCCCAACCCTTTTTTGTTTTAGCTAAAAGCTCGGGTACATGGAAAAAAAACAGCATGGACCTTTGGAGTTACAGTAATCTGGACTACTAAATAGCTCTTTTTAGATTCGTCTATTGCTTGTGTGTAGTTTGGTTTGAGAGTGATTGAAAACCAAGACTATCACTGGAAAGCACGGATAACTCCAGACAAATTTTTGACGTAATTGCACCCCGAATTGCATGTAATGCTTGAAGTAGTAAACACTCTTTAAAATCGGATGAAAATAGAGTTTCAGTTCGAATGTTTCGGGTGAGCCAATAGGTGCAATATTAGCCAGGAATTTGTGCATGGGGTCCCAAGAATTGCGAGCAGAGATAGAGTCTTGCTTGTTAATCAGTCTCAAACCAAACTACACACAATTTATAGGCAGATTTAAAAAAGAGCTATTTAGATCTCCAGATCAATGTTACTCCAAAAGTCCATGTTGGTTTTTTCCATGATCCCGAGTTTTGCGCTAATACAAAAAAAGGGTTGGGGTTTTTTAGCGAGCAGGCCTTGGAATCCGTGAGTTTGGAATAATGTGGGACAAATATTAAGTCGAAAAAATGTCAATTAAATTATGAGACTAGATTACTGACCGCAGTCCGAGAATACAATAGTGTCCATTTATAATTTATTGCTCATTAGTAAATTTGAATAAAAAATGAGAGTAACTTTGATTTTTTATCTTGGGACAGTCCACGAAGGCTGATGCCTAAGTACTAACGTACCGTGGGTGTCTTCAGTGTGGTGAGAGGGAGTTTGTTCACACGGGACTTAAATTTTTGGAGATTGGGAGGAGAAGGAAAAACTTCTGCGGGCAGCAGGTTCCATAGTCTTGACACTCTAGGGATGAAGGAACGAAGAAAGCGGAAAGTTCGGGGCCTCTCTAACTGAACTGTAAAGGGATGCATAAAAGTTGCACTACGTGTTGCTCTGTTGGGAGCTGCCAGAGATGAAATTATACTGGCCAACTCCACTTAGCAGAAGCCGTGAAAATACCTATAGAAGAGCGACAGATCCCCTACAGCTCGACGGTGGGCAAGAGAAGATTTCTGTACAATTGTTTTTTATATCTCACAAATTACATCAAAATGATGAAACTGTTTATTTTTGTACCAATATTGAAAAGTATTTGTCATTAAAATTACCAGTTATCAAATATTCAGTTCTTTCTTCACTCCTTTTTTCGGAAAGAAACTCGAATTGAAGGGATATTTTGAGCTATATTCAAGAAAAAGTTTGTCTGCCTTTATTCTCCTATTGCAGTATGCCTACAAATCTTATTTCCACCAAATTGGGCGTGTCCCAAGTCCAAAAAAATACGCGTAAAAATAAAACTTATTTTTTGAACTTTGCATTTTCCGTTTCGAAATCGGCTCTAAGGATTACGATGGAATTTTTTTTCTGACCTTCTTTCGAGTCCAGGAATCAAATAATGAAAGAAAATCAGGAGTGCTAAAACCTGGCATTTAAGTCACTTTCAAGCCCACCGTGAATGGTTTAAATCAAACATTTTCTGGTTAAATTCTTAGTATTTTTGCTTTCATTCACAGACAAAGCGTTTGCATGATTAATGACCCCACTCTTACAAGATAGGTTCCTCTTTTTGCCAACATACAAGCTTTAGGGAACCCATCCATTTCTTAAAATTATTTTCACTTTTCCAAAGGGTTGAACTTGCTGCACAGATTTAACTAAACCAGATGTGAAAGCCGGGTCGGCTCGATTGAAGTTTTTGACTCGAGCAACACACAAAGGCATCGCTTTAGCCAGAGGCATTCTTTTAACGGGCAGGGACTACCTGCACTACTGAAAATCAGACTTTTTATTTTTAAGGACAGGAACGTATTGCACGAATCTGTCAAAATTAAAAGGTATGCAAATTAATAATGACTATTTTTAAGCTTCAGTATTGGAATATGTACTTGGGTTTAATATTAAAATACAGGGGTCGAAAAGTCTGGACTGGGTCAAATATCTCGAGAACGAAAGGTTGGATTTCCAAGATTGCAACTGAACTTTGTTTTCGAAACAATCGTCTATCTAATTCTGATGTCAAAAACCACCCCCACTCCTCTTAAGGGGGTGAACGTAAGGGTGGTTTTATAATTTTAAATAGAAACCCCTATTTTTTGCATTTTCGGATTTCTCAAAAAATTCTGTGTTTACCCCCAATTTTCACCCCAACCCACGCCACCCCTTCACAGGGGATGAAAAAAACGAAAAAAAAGTTAAAAAATAAAACTAAAACTGAACAGTTTAAATATTTAATTAAATCCGCAATAAAAATAAACATGTACAAAAACATGTTACCCAATCTCAAATTTCACCCCAACCCTCGCCACCCCTCCACAGGGGATAACAAAAATTATTTAAACAAAAATGAAACTGAACATTCTAAATTCTTAATTAAATCCATAATTAAAATAAACATGTCAGAAAAATATGTGACCCGATCTAAAATTTTACCCTTCAAACCTTGCCACCCTTTCATGGGGGATGACAAAAATTAAGAAAATAATATTGCAATAAAAAAATGTTTATTTTTATTACGGATTTAATTAAGAATTTAGAAGGTTCAGTTTCAATTTTGTTTTATTAATTTGTTTCATCCCCTGAGGGGGGTGGCGAGGGTGGGGTTGAAATTTGAGGTGGATTTAATTAAATATTTAAACTGTTCAGTTTTAGTTTTATTTTTTTAACTTTTTTTTCGTTTTTTCATCCCCTGGAAGGGGTGGCGGGGGTTGGGGGTGAAAATTGGGGGCCAGACACAGAATTTTTTGAGAATACGAAAATGCAAATAGGGGGTTCTATTTAAAATTATAAAACCACCCTTACGTTTACCCCTCAAGAGAGGCGGGGGTGGTTTTTGACATAAATTAGATAGACAATTGTGTCAAAAACAAAGTTTAGTTGAATCTTGGAAATCCAACCTTTCGTTCTCGAGATATTTGACCCAGTCCAATTTTCGGGCACCCTGTATATTTTTTCTTCAAGCGTCCAAATAATAACTTAGGCACAGCAGGAATTTTTTTATTTACACTAGAATATCTCCAATAAATCATATAATAGTAGAAATACCAATATTGTAATATTCAAATCTTACAACACGTATTATGATAGAAATACCAATGTTGAAATATTCAAATTCTCAATTAATCACCCTTACAATATTCATAATTAATTTTTTTTTTAAAGTTCTGACAATTTTAAGCGCATTATAATTTGAAAGTGTATTATTATAGCAGCACAAGCCAAGCTTCACGTCTAAAAAATGTCTATTGTGATTTTTGAATCTGAATAAATAAATCGAACTTACCTTATAGAGTCACTTGGAAGCGAAAAAAAAGTTATTTCTTTATTATTAGATGTACAGCATCTACATATGCACTTATAACCTGTCATGTTATAAAAGTCGAAAATAATAAATATATTAAAACTGACTTTTACGCCCGCACTAGCCTCGTTTCACAGTAACTAGTAAACTAAACAGTTCAACGCACGCGAGAAACGGCTCCCGTACTAAATGATCCGCCGTTGAGCGGACCATTATAGTGGGGGACGCTGACCGTGCCGCCACGCTATGTTTCGTATCTGGTCTTTTTTATCTGGGCCTGCTGTTTGCAGAAGTCAATCCTTTTCCTCCAAATCTCAAAATCTTTAGGACCAAAGTTAACAGACCGCATCGTACTTCACTTAAGACACTGACTGTAGGATATAAGCCTTCTATAATTGTCCCAACTCTAGAGTATTAAAAACCCGAGCCAAAATTAAGTTTTTGCTCGATATTTTGACCCTTCTATCAAACAGTTCCTTTTTTTATAAAGAGTAATTTAACTCAATCTTTTTGGTAATGGGGCTTTGAAAAGTGTTGAATACATTCCGAAAGACTTAATAAATATTGTTTGTGTATTTTTGTAAACAACGTGTTCTTCTTAGGGCGGTTCTTTTCCGAAGTTTTTAAAAATGCTCGGGTTTATCGCTAATTAAAAAATATTTATTGAATCTTTCGGAATATATTTAAAACCTTCCAAAGCCCTATTCTCCAAAAAAAAAATCGGTGAAATTACTTTTTATAAAAAAAATATAAACAGATTGATAGGAGGGTCAAAATATCGAGCAAAAACTAACTTTGGCTCGAGTTTTTAATATTCTAAACAAAAAAAAAAAGGAAACAGTAACAAGATATTATTGCTCCACGTTCCTTTTTTTCATGTAAACTTTGAATTATGCAAAAATATGCATTGTTAAGTGAGTTATTTAAAAATTAGTCCGTCCGTTTGGAAGTGTTTGAGTAGCTTATTCTCTTTTGCAGTTAATAAACTGCTCTTCACTTTCGTCTAAACACGAATTCCACAAGTGTCATATTTCGGGAGATATCGACCAAATTAGTTAAAAAAACGGATTTCCAGGCTTCTTGAGGGCCATTTTCAGGCCCTTGCGGACATTTTTTTATATATGACATTTTCAGAGGTTATTGAATACATTAATACCTGCAAATTAAAAAAATTGTTACGGCCCAACCTGATCTTCAGGTTCACACCTTCGTTTACTGTACTACTTGTAATATTTTCAGGCCCTTGCGGACATTTTTTTATATATAACATTTTCAGTGGTTATTGTATACCAAATACGCGTAAAAATAAAACTTATTTTTTGAACTTTGCCTTTTCCGTTGAGAAAAACTTTTTTTTCGAAATCGGCTCTAAGGATTACGATGGAATTTTTTTTCTGACCTTCTTTCGAGTCCAGGAATCAAATAATGAAAGAAAATCAGGAGTATTAAAAACCCGAGCCAAAATTAATATTTTGACCCTTCTATCAAACAGTTCCTTTTTTTATAAAGAGTAATTTAACCGAATCCTTTTGGGTAATGGGGCTTTGAAAAGTGTTGAATACATTCCGAAAGACTTAATAAATATTTTTTGTGTATTTTTGTAAACAACGTGTTCTTCTTAGGGCGGTTCTTTTAGATTTCCGAAGTTTTTAAAAATGCTCGGGTTTATCGCTAATTAAAAAATATTTATTGAATCTTTCGGAATATATTTAAAACCTTCAAAGCCCTATTCTCCAAAAAAAATCGGGGAAATTACTTTTTATAAAAAAATATAAACAGATTGATAGGAGGGTCAAAATATCGAGCAAAAACTAACTTTAGCTCGAGTTTTTAATATTCTAAAGAAAAAAAAGGAAACAGTAACAAGATATTATTGCTACACGTTCCTTTTTTTCATGTAAACTTCGAATCATGCAAAAATATGCATTAAGTGAGTAATTTAAAAATTAGTCCGTCCGTTTGGAAGTGTAAGTAGCTTATTCTCTTTTGCAGTTAATAAACTGCTCTTCACTTTCGTCTAAACACGAATTCCGCAAGTGTCATATTTCGGGAGATATCGACCAAATTAGTTAAAAAAAAACGGATTTCCAGGCTTCTTGAGGGCCATTTTCAGCCCTTGCGGACATTTTTTTATATATGACATTTTCAGAGGTTATTGTATACATTAATACCTGCAAATTAAAAAAAAATTGTTACGGCCCAACCTGATCTTCAGGTTCACACCTTCGTTTACTGTACTACTTGTAATAGCAACATGGACCCAATTATTGGCAGCAATAAAACCACTGCATCATTGGCAGCATCTATCGGTAAATAGTTGATGGGGATAAAGACAATGTCAGCTCCGTTGTCTGTCTGTTTTAGTCCGACAAATAAACAGTTATCTTTTACTTCAGTAGTCAAATTCTTAAACACACATGATTTGAGTTGTGTTTTAGCCAAAAAATTGATGGTGAAAGTTAGTTATTTGGCATGTAAATAAATGTAAATATTCGCAAAAAATTCAGTTAGAAAAAAATGTAATTCCCGTTATAATTTTATTTTGTTTTTAAATATAAGGAGCTTCTTATCCATCTAAACAAACAGGTAGTTCTAGCCCCCAAGCGAATCAAATATGTAATTGCAAGAATATACAGCGGCGTTGCCAAGATTACTGACCAATCACACAAAATGGAAATTTTTGTCAGCAGGAATGGCGGCTAAAGATTGTGACAGCATATCTTAAAACTTTCTTACCCATAATATCTTCTGTCTAATCTTGGTGTCCGGGTCAGGGTTACCAACCGTACTATAATTATTATAGTAGACATACTATAATTATACTCCTTTGTTGTACTATCATGCCTGTACTATAATCCTTAAATTTACTATAATTTTTTTAAACCATATTTTTAGACTGAAATAAACATTTTTTTTGTAATTTATATTAAAATGTTTATCATTTGGCGCCGAAATGACTGTTGATACTTTACAGTAGAGAGTAGAGTACATTTCAATATAGCGCCCCTAGCGTACACCACATCAATCACTTTAATTGATGCGTGTAAACATCTCCAAACTACTGAACACTCCCAAAAAAATATGGAGGGTAGAGGTAAGAAGCACCATCTCTTAGGGCTGTTTTTGCTCAAAAAGTGGCCCCATAATAGCATAAACGATTATTTTTTCTATTTTACAACAATTTTTTTAAATGTACTATAATTTTGCGGCCCTGGTACTATAATCACACTATCCAGGGTTGCTAACCCTGGTCCCGAAGAAAACATATGATAAAGTCTTCTTGAAACTATAGCGCAAAAAAGACATTGATGGTTGATGTTTTAGATGATCAACTTGTTGTTTCTTTAATAGAGTAAGCATCCAAATTAGTTTTTGACAAATAGAATTTGAGGTAAAACGGTTTTTAGAATATTTCATCTGACAATACAAATTGATTATTTTACGAAAGATTATTTTAAGAAAGCACATTGCGGTCAATGACATGTTCTTCCTGGCTTTTATCTACATTTTTACGATTCATACTAAAATAAGTTATTACAAGGAAATCACTTTTATCTATTATATCCTTTGCACTATTACAACCTTTTTAGCGTTTATTTTAAATACTATCCAGTTTTTGAAAGTGATCCTTAAAAGCTTATGGGCAAATAGAATTCTTTCTCCGTCGCTTTTCGTCAGGTCAGCGACTGTAATGTTGGTAACCCTATGAGTAACCGCCTGTTAAAACTGTGTGCCGTTGTATGTGGTTCGGATTTCACAATAAACTTTAGTTCCTGTATCGATTAAATTACTTGGTAGGAAAGTACAGCAATAATTGTTATTTGTATAAGGTTCGTGGTGATATTAAGGCGTTGTCTAAAAGATCCAAATTTACATGTTTTGGTACTTTGATATCATTTAAGATACTAAAGAAAATGACTTAAACATGTAAGAAGTCGGCACTCTTAGCACCTAGTGCTTAAGCTTTATACAAGCGTGTCCTAAAGATGAAAATGGGATAAATCTCTTTACCTTAGCCTGATATAAACCGCTACTTCAATGAGCCTCTTTTGCCTCTTATTTACGAAGCGATCAGCAAACCTCAGCCATGAAAATTAAAAACATAATATTTAAAGTGGAATTGTAATGAAGAAATCAAAACCAGAGTAGGTATGGCCAAAACAACATTTTTGAAGCTAAAGAACATGTTGCTGCATTGAGACTTGCCCTTGGATTTGCGACTTAAAGTAGTTAAATGTTACGTATGGTCTTGGCGCTGAAACATGGTCTGTTAAAGTAAGATCAATAAATCGCATAGAAGCTATGGAAATGTGGACCCTTCGAAGGCTGTTAAGGATATCGTGGACCGATCACACTAGAGCAGGTACCGAAAGGCAACTCATGAATATCGTGAAACATAGAAAAATGTCCTATTTGGGTCATATCCTTTGTGGTGAACGGTATTCTTTCCCGAAACTGATACTCCAAGAAAAAATTGAAGGTCGCCGAGGACCTGGTAGAAAGCAGCACTTCTGGTTGCGTAACATCCGAGACTGGAGTGGAATAGCAGACGCAGCAACATTGTTTAGTCAAGCTGACGAAAAAACCCTTATCTATCCTGAGGAGGTGAGGAGATTGGTCAAATGACCACAATGTGCGCGGAGCATACGGGACTAGGAGAAGAATATTTAGAGCATTTAGGCTCTTACTATATCTGGGCTAAGCTTCATAAGGTTCGATTCTTAACTAGTCCTATCTCAAAAATGTCTAATTAAGGTTTAAAAATGCAATGGCATAAAATTAACTAAAAAAACACTTGGCCGGCAGCCTCGCGAAATGAATACATACCATAAAAATGTTTGCTAACTTATTATTTCTATTAGGATTATTTCCCACTGTTCTTTATCACAGGCTAGATATAAATAGTAATATAAACGGTAACGAATGATATCTTCGTAAAAAATGCTTTATGCCTTTAAATAAGACTTTCTGGCACTTCTTGTTTAATCTTTTAATGTTGTTTAACATTTTTTTAAATATACATTTATTGCGTTATATTCTTGATTTACACTTCTGGGTGTTGTAATTATTTCACAAGTTAACCTATGTGATGTACAGTTTAAGTTACCTACTTTCGAAGACTTCTACAGAATAAACCAATTTTTAAATAAACTTATATACAATTTTTTAATATACCTAAGAATTTTAATAAAACCAACTTGTGTATTTATTTTTTTTAAGGACGCCCATGTCAACGAACTGTCTAAAATCAATAGAAACACAGCTGTGCAATACAAAATATTTTCCGATATAAACCACAGATGATGGATACCCTGCTGGATTTTTAACCCAAAAGAAGAAATATTATTAATGTTTTTGTGTTGTAAGAGGGGTTTAACTGTATTAACGAAAAAAATGGGGTTAAGCTTAATATAAACATTATGTCTTTGTTAAGGACATAAAAAATGGGTATTTGGTTATTTTAAGCTTGGTGTTTATTCAAATGAAGTTTTGTATCGGTGTTTTTTCCTTTTTATTATTATTATAATACTTTTTTAATACTGGATGTATAATACATTTTTGCATGTTTTATTAATTCAGGAACGAATAAAGACAGGAAACCCAAAATTATTTGCTGTTACTTAAGCATTAAGAAATTTAATTTTAAATGTATTTAAAACTTCAATGTGTAACGCTATGGGGTTCAAATCCAAAATCTTCAATACGACCTTATTTCTTTATTTTGGCAGTGTCTATGAAGTCTTAAGGCCTAATTACTAACGTACAGTGGGTGTTTCAGGTAAAGTTAAAGGCAGTATACTAATTCGGAATTTAAAAAAAATAATTAAAGATTCGGGGAAAGAAAAAGTGTTTTAAGTATAAATTACTGACTCGAACAATAATGGATCTATAATATGCTTCGACCATATATCTACCATAGTCAGCCCTGCGCTCAAAAGTGTGTACAAGCGTGCGAAAAAGAAAGAAAAATCGGACTACTGCCTTTCTCTCTTGCTCCAACATGCTAATTGATCGTTAGAAAAGGTATTTATCTCGCACACCAATGAGCACACAGAGAGAGAAAAGTAGTAGTCCCATTTTCTTCTTGCTTGCACACTTGTTCGCACTGCTGAGCGGCAGGGCAGCCTCTAGTAAGTATATGCTTGAGGATAATACATGCGGTAGTTTAACATTTTAAAACCTAACTTTGCAACTATACGATACACACTAGTTTTTTTTTATCTTTGTGACAGCTCACGAAGGATTTTTCATGTACATATATAATATATGCTAGACATATACATATACATACATGCTCCTAAGTACCAGAGTACCGTGAGTGCCGGGTTTTTCGATGTTTAACCCATCTTTTTCCCCCAGTTCCGTCAACGCTGTCAAAGCACTGAAACATGCAAATATTGCATTTTACAGCACCTTTTAGACAACGCGGTAGTGCCACCACGGACGTTATTTTAAATAACTACTACCTGTATATATGTCTCCCGGCGAGGATTCGAACCCGGATGGCCGGCGCGGCGAGCCGAGGCTCTGACCACTACGCTACCAAAAGACAAAGTGGATTTAATGTCGCATTTTTATTACTTTAAACACAGAAAGTTACTTCAGTAAAATTTATTTTGTGTATATACTATAAAAAGAGCTAGAAATTATATAACGTTAACATCTTTGACGCAACGGTATTTTAAGCGTAAGCACACGTTAACAGTAAGGCCAATTTTAGGTAATACTCGCCCTAAAATAGGCATAATTTTACCTAGAATTATATTTTCATTTCTTATTTGCGGTCTTCTACGCGATCTTGCCAACATATGTATAATTACGCACTGTTCAGCACTAATTTAAAACGAAATTGCGTGGAAATAAATTAAGTAAAGCATATGGAAATGAAATAAACGATGGAACTCCGAGCAGAGAGGGTTAAAGCCCTTTTCCCTTGTCGGTTGTTACGGAACGAAGGGTCGTGGTCACGGAATCGTAATGTATTTTATTTAGGTGGATAATTGCGACCTGCGACAGTGTATAAAATTAAGTCCTTGTTATTTCCCCCGTAATTAAACTCTTATATGCATTTAAAACAGTGCTATCATAAAAAACAACAATAGGGGTGGTACAGTCACTAGCGCTCTGATATACTTAAAAAACGTTGCCATAAATGCATATAAAATTAATTTAAGCATTTTCTACTTTTAAACAGATCAAAATACATATTCCCTTTTTATCAAGGAAAGGATCAAGAAGGATAAATTAAACCCTAAGTATTATATAATTGGAAGTCCAAAGTGAAGTCAGAGAAAGTTCATTTACACGAGACGTAAATCTTTAGAGGAAAACGAAAAACCTCCGCAAGCACCAGAAATTATGGAGATGAAAGAGCAAAGTATATGGGAAGTTCGAGACCTCTTCGGATGAACCATTAGGTGGTGCATAAAAATGGCACTTCGTGTTGCTCTATTGAAAGCTGCAAGAGAGGTTAATATATCGGCCAGTTTCTTGGAGCAGCAGGTCTCCCACAGCTCCAGGCAAGGATACATTATTCTATGCAAGATCTGATTTGTGATACACAAAGAGTATACAGGTTAGATTTTTTAAAGTATCTCCAGTTTGTGGCTCAAAAGATGAATCTGACTGTTTTCGAAGCTACTGTGACTATGGACATAAAGTGCCAATCAAAATCATTCTCAACGTCCACAAGGTAAAATGACTGCTCTACAGAACTTGGTCGCTCATAAGTACAAAATAAGTATAAGCAGACTTTGTTATTAAATTGAACAAGATTTTTAAAGCTCTAATACAATAATAAGGTCCTGTGAAAATTAGAATAAAGGGTACTATCGTTTACTAAACTGTGGATAGGAATGATCAATAAAAAAATCATTTATGTATAGAAAAAATAGAACTGGTATTGGTACTGAGTCCTTAGGTACTCCACCATAAATTTAGTAAACACTAGAAGAGTGACCTAGCTATAATATGTAACTAATATACGTCGATCAAAAAGAAAACTGGAAAGCCAAGAACAATGTTTAAGGGGAAGGTTGAAAGCACATCATACTAGACTTGGGCAATTCTTCCATTACCTTACGAACAACTTAGAGAAGAAATATATTTTTTTAATTACAAGGGATCTGCGGCATTGTGGCTCTTCAGAAAAATAGGCTTAACTCACGAAGGTACCAAAATAAAATGAAACTCTAATATGTTAAAAGAAAATCACTGCCACGCCATGTGGCGCTACCATGGTTGTCAACAATGAATTTTGTAATGTTTCCACTTGCTGAGGAATTGTAACACCTACTTACCTAATGTGTTATAAAGAAGTGTTTAGTTGATTTTTTATTAAACAACTCAAACTAAGTGTATTCTCGTCTTTTTAAAAAAGGGGCATCATACACAATGTGCATACTTTTAACGAATGGATAACTTTATTTTAGAATCTTGTCTTTTAAAATAGAATAATTTAATTGCAGTTATTAGTATATATTACAAAATTTAACTTTGCCAGTAAAATACCGTATTATCAAAAAAAAGTTAAAAAGGACTAACTATTTTAATGAATAAAAGGCTTAAATGTTGGAAAAGATGTAAACATTTTTTGGTCAATATTAAAACATATTTTACTTGATACATTATAAGGTCTCTTTGTTATTTAGAAATAGTGTAGATCATTTTACATTTTTTTAGGTAAGCGCTCTTATCGAAGGTCTTATTTAAGAATAGGTGTGTACAAAAAGTATTAAATAGTGTAAACTACTTTTGAATAACAAACAGACCTATAATGTTGCTAAATAAAAACAATTAAAGTAAGTAACTATCATATAACAAGCAATGCTTAAAATACAAATGTCAATGTAAAAGAGTAAAATATTTATTTCCACATAATACGAAAAAAATAGGACGATGCTACTTTTTAAATGTATAGAAATAGAACATATTGCAGCAATTATGCATTTTTCAAACAAAAACAAGTACTGACTAACATAACAATAGCTTTTAAAATAAACAATATTAAAGTATGTCCGTCTTCTATTTTTCCAATATTAAATTTATTTCCACATAAAATATTTTTTTATAATTTTTCTGCTGAATTCGGATAAAATAAAATTTAAATAAACAGTAAACCGCCTGACAAATGCAGTAATTGAAAAATCAAATAACGTTTTTATTTTGTTAAATTTTAGTGTATTATTTACATTATTTTATTTACTTTTCGGTAAAAATTGATATTTTTTGATATAAAAATATATATATATACATTATATATGAATATATATATTATATATTATATTTATAATATAATAAATATATAATATATTATCAATATCTTATCTTATGAAGCTATAATGTAATAATTAATTAAAAAATTATAAATTATATATATTATTATAAATTGTTCATTATGAATAAAAGTAATCCAATTTTGCAGTATTTACGTAAATTTACCTTTGTTAAGGGGTTTATTATGCAAGTAAGCACAATTTTGCAGTATTCTCCCCAATTTACCCTCTGTTGAGTCATCGATCCAAGCTACTATAAATATTATCCGCTTAAATTTAACCGTCCAATACTTCCTCTTAGGGGCCCAAGGGAAATGAGATGAAAATCAGCCTATTGGTGATAAATCCAAACTATTGAAAAAGTGTGGATGGCAAGAACGGAACCCTTTAAAAAGCAAATTTTTTTAATTAATTGGGCAGTAAGAGGTCGCGTGTTATTGTGTAGCAGAATGACACTCTTGATTGAACGAGTGAACATCCTTGATGTCTCAAAAGACGGCAGTCAATACTATGCCGGCTAAAGTTGTAACCTTTGCTTTTTTGGCTCTAGAGAGTTTGGGTGGGGCCACTCTGGACTTGATCTTTTTGATTCTGGCGTAAAATGGTGAAACCAGGTTTCGTCACAGGTGAGTTAAAAATTTAAAAAGCATCGCTTTCACCTTGGTATTACCAGATAAGCTCAGTACAGATTTAAAGTAAGTGGCAAACCCCCCGATATCCATCTTCCCACACTTTTTTAGATAAAAGGGGGGTTTCCTCAACGTTACCAACACTACTCTGTATTGTTCATGACATTTTAACGAAAAAAAATATTCTATTGCTATACGCTACCATCACTAATCTTTCATGTTTGCAACGCTTACTCAGTTACTCTGGCCACATGTGGTCAGGCGCTGTCTTGTTGTGAAAAATTTGGATTTTAATCCTACTACAACTAATAAAGTCCTCACGTGTGATGAACCTAGATCTGTATAAGAAACTGAGGAGACTTCTATTACCACGTCGCCTGGTGGACCAACATATGTACCCAAAACAAAAACGCAAGATTAAATAAGACCCCGGTTTATTTTTAATCAATGTCTCGGTCATTGAGCTTGGTCGATGCTTATGAGTTAGTGGCAATACCCAAATGGGGACAGTAAAAAAAAAGTTCTTTTTCGGTGATACAGGGCACGTAGTAGAGATGTGAGCCGCGAATATTTCCAAGCGAAGAATGCTAATTTTCGCGAAAATTCGCTGCTATGTTCGCCCGACTATTCGCATTTAAATTACTGCCGCCATCTCTATCTTACGACTTATTTCGAACTAATCGCGTACTTTTTTTTTTAATTTCCCCTCTGTTTTCACAGTTGGTCATTTTGTAACAACACTGAAATGATTGAATGTCATCCCCCTTTATATCTTTAATTGGGAGGGGTTTTACTGGGCGGGGGGGGAACCCATATTTGTTTGGGGGAAAACAGTGCAGCCACATTGGGGAAAAAGTATTTCCCCCAGTCCTTTCTGATCGGAAAAAAAAGGGCCAGCGATCTAACCCCCCCCAGTTAAGGGAAAATTTTTTCCCCCCCCGGACGTAGGCAAGCGTTCTGTGCGCTACCTCCGGTCGCGTGGTAGGGTTTCCCCCTTAATGGGGGAATTTCGGCCGTCCCTCGGTGTCTCGATCACACTGTGTGTCGCTAGCGTGTTGCGTCGAGAAAGTACTTTTTTCCCACGATCCGGCTGCACTGGTTTAGAGAACTGTTTAGAGTGTGTGTATTAATAATTATTATTGTAAAGTGTATATTTCATTGCAAAATATGGCTAAATATAAAGAAGCTATAGGGTATTATTTCACAACAACTACTGGTCCTAAACATAAAAACAAGTTATAAGTGTAAATTTTGGTAGTAAAAAACTAAGTTCGCGAATATTCGCAAACGATTTTAAATTTCCGGAAATTTACATTTCCAGCACGTACCATAAATTTAATTCCTTTTAACAAATAATATAATTGTCAAAAATACCTACATGTGTTAAAAGATCCATTACGGTTATTTACAATTTTAAAAGTAACGATCAAATAAAATTTTAAACGAAAAATATCATGTTGCGAAAATATTTAATTTATCATAAATATATACAAATACATACGAATTATTCTATTTCTAACAGTTGTGCCATAACTTTGATGTTGTTGGAATGTAGAACAAGGTCTTACCTGTAACAAAAGAAAGTCATAATTAGACCAAAAATATAACATTAAATAAAAAATTAGAAACATTTTTTTTCTTAACTAAGTAAAACTACTTAAAAGATTTACTTTAGATAAATAAATTACTTGCATCAAAATCACGATTGCCATTTAAACAAATTATATACAGGGTGCCACAGATTAAGTGCATGCATGGGGATCTCGGCAACCGTAAAAGATACAAAGTCGGTTAAATTATGGTAAAGTTGTGTATTTGTGTAACTAACCATGTTCACTTTAGAAAGTTGCAAAATTCCGAGTACTTCCGGAGATATCCGGAAAAAACCGAAATTTGCCGATTTCGTTTTTATTTTTTTCTGACGTTATTTAAAGAGATATTATGGTAAAACAAAAGACAATTTCTCATAGCCACTTTTTAAGCTCTACAAAACAGCGGTAAAAGATTTTCCGTACGACGTTTCGTTTTCGTTAAACCATCATCAACTTTATTTTTTTAAATAAGGACCTGGGTTCTTTATTTAATTTTTTTGAGCCCCTTATTATCCAAGTTATAAAAATGTATAACACTTAATATTTATTAACAAATATGGAGCACCCCTATAAGAAATGATGTGCGTTCCTTGTCTAACTCATTGTGTCTTATGGAAAATATGTTTATTTAACAGAAAAATATTAAGTGTTACACATCATTGTAATTGGGATTATAACTGCTTCAAAAAAATGCAATAAACAATTGAGTGCCGTATTTAAAAAAATAAAGTTGATGATGGTTTAACGAAAACGAAACGTCGTACGGAAAATCTCTCAACGCTGTTTTGTAGAGCTTAAAAAGTGGCCATAAGAAAGTGTCTTTTGTTTTTCCATATCTCTTTAAATACCGTCAGAAAAAAATAAAAACGAAATCGGCAAATTTCGTTTTTTTCCGGATATCTCCGGAAGTACTCGGAATTTTGCAACTTTCTAAAGTGGACATGGTTAGTTACGCAAATACACAACTTTGCCGACTTCGTATCTCTTACGGTTACCGAGATCCCCATGCATGCGCTCGAATCTGTGGCACCCTGTATATTTGTTAAATATTATTTAAAATATCCTCCGTATATTCCGATCTTATTTCTTTATACACCGCACCGTTTTTCCAAAGTAAATTTAAATACTCAAAGAAATAACTTACATACAAAGTATTTAAAAGGTAATTTATATACTTGAAGGAATAATTTTTGGGCTAAAAATAAAAAATAGTAAAATAGGTATCAAAACGGTAGGGATCGTTACAAATTTTAATTTTAATTATTAAGATTAAACAAAAAGCAATTCCGTTCTTTTTTAGTAAGTAGAAACCAATAAATAACTATGCGAATAACACGCTTGAAAAATTTTAAGGCAATTAATTACGGTATATACTGTCTTAATGAAAATTAATAAATTTACTCAGAAAATTGATTAACTTGAAAGCGTCAAAACCACAGACAATAATGAAAGAAATAAAGAGGTTTTTTGTTTAATTGATGCACTTATTTTAAATTGTTATTTACTGTAACCACTTTAAGCGTTGTAGGATGTAGAAATGTTTTAGCTTTACAAATCCGTTTTTACAGTTTCTATCAACTGATTCAAGTAAAGTTTCTCGTGAAAAAAGTTTACCAGCAAGAAGTCATTAATGATAGAAAGGGGTACCATCCGTCTGGGATTCCCCGGATTTGTCCTAGTTTGAAGGGTGTAAGGGGGCCGGAGAGGGTTGGGTGAAACCAGACCCAGAAACCCCCCAGCACCCCCCATCCCAAAGTGTCAAAATTTTATTCATTTGGAAAATATATAATAAATATCTGACAATACGTTTTTTGGCGTGCTAAAAACGAATATGAAGATGGAATTTACCCATAACCCTTAAATTTAACCCTAGCAATCCCCAGCAACCATCCAAAGGACTCACATTTTATTTTATTTGAAGAATTAAAATAAATATCTAACGTTTTCAGTACACCAAACAACGTATTGTCCGATATTTATTACAACTATTCTGAGTGAATAAAGTTTTACCCATTAAGGAGGGGGAGTTGCTGGGGGTTGCTGGAGCAAAATGTAAGGTTGATGGGTTAATTCTGACTTTATGTTCATTTTTAGCACACCAAAAAACGTATTGTCAGATATTTATTTTAATTCTTCTAATAAAATAAAATTTTTGCCCTTAGGGAAACCAGAACCCCTCTTAACCCCCTTTAACTTATGGTGGTTTCTGGGTGATGCTAGGGGTTGCTGGGGTTGCTAGGGTTAAATTCAAGGGTTATGGGTAAATTCTAACTTTATATTCGTTTTAACAACATTAAAAAACGTATTGTCAGATATTTATCATATCTTTTCCAAATGAATAAAATTTTGACCCTTTGGATTCGTTTTTAGCGCACCGAAAAACATACCGGAAGGTACTTCACATATCTGGTTAAGAACTTTTTTTGTGCCTGTGTTATCTATTAGAGACCTTGTGGATACGGTAAATATATCATATGGATCGATTCAAGCGATTTTGAGGAATCATTGGGATCTCAGAAAAGTGAAATCACGTTTGAAGCCAAAATTTCTCAATTTCATGGAAAACGAACGACGCGGAGAAGTCTGTACAGAGATGCTTGCCAACTATCAGGAAGCTATAAAACGCATTATTACTGGTGTTGAGACTTGGATCTGTGCATACGACCCGGAAACAACCGACCTATCAAGTAAATACCGGGCAAAAGGCCACGAAAATCAATACAAAGTCGTTCAAAATCAAGGTCATGTTGACTGTTTTCTTCGATTATCGTGGCGTAGGGCACTATGAATTTCTTCCACCCGGCCAAACAGTCTATTCGGAGTATTATTTGAATGTTATGCCTCGTTTGCGTAAGGCTATTCGCAAGAAACGGCCGGAATTGTGGCGATACAACTCTTGGTATGCATCACGATTTCACACTGCATTGGTTATTCGAGACTTTTTGGCCAAAAATTCTACTCATATCGTTGCTCAGCCGCCGTATTTGCCTGATTTAGCTCCGTGTGACTTCTGGTTGTTCCCAAAACTCAAAAGACCACTACGAGGACACCGGTTTGAGTCGATTGAAGAGATTTAACGTGAATCGCTACGTGCATTAAAGGCCATACCCGAAGACGACTATTTGGCATGCATGGAGGACTGGAAGAAACGTTGGCACGAGCGTATTTTATCGGAGGGGGATTATTTTAAAGGAGACGAAATAGATTTGAAAGAATAAATAAAGTTTTTCCTTTTATAACCAAATTCACCTTAGTTTTTGATCACAGTAATACATGAAAATGAGAAACCATTGTTGTCAAAATTTAGAGACCACAAACCTACAAGTCTACAAATCTCGCGGTGATTACAATGATTTCCTTAAAATAAGGTTAACACTCTGATAAATAAATACGTTTCAAAAAATGTCCATCCTCTCACCCAGAAGCTGACAAAAAAAACATTTTTCGGAAAGATGTACGAAAACTTTCCAACCGAATCATTACGATTTCAGTAAAGATACAATGTTTTGAAATTGAAAATTTAATTGTGTGAGTTCCAGTAAAACCCTTTGGCAATGCAAAGCGGCCGAGAAAATCCCGAGGACTTCCACGTATGAAAAATTCCCATTACGAGCGACTTTTCACAGCTGCACCGGCAAAATGCATCTCTCCGTGGGAGTTGAAATATTCATCCGAATAAATAAGGAATAAGCTTCGTGTTAACATTTCCCAAATTGAAACTGAAATTTAAACCTATAAAGAATTCCAAGAAAATTGAAAACTACGGTTGGCTAGGCACACTTTCCTAAACCGAAATTACCATTATTAGGTTACTGTTTTTAAAGTAACGGTCTGTGCAATGAAACGCTAGAAACAATCTTGCAGATGAAGAGATTATAACACTGTAACAATGTATATTATTACAATACAATATGTTACTGAGACGTACCGGGTGTCCAAATAAGAACAAGAAAGGACGCCGGCTGTATCTCGAAAACTATCGCACGGCCGCGCGGAAAAAAATATTTTTGCAAAAGGGGTCAAGAAAAATAGCTAAAATTTATTTTCGTTGCTAAACCACCGAAAAGATGAAAAACGAAAAGAAATTAAAACCTTGATAAATCAGAAAAATCAAACCATTCCCTGATTATTTGATTAAGGACTTTGTCGTATTTCCAATAATAAGAGGGGGGGAAGTAATGCAACTTCAAATAGCTCTATCTCAATATCTTTTATCGAAATCGAAGGGAAAACCTTTCTAAATTATCGATATTTTCAAAAAGCAGGTGAAAATAAACATTTTTCTTTAAATATACGTATTTCAAAGTTTTTTTAAATATTGTACTTTATCCGTATTTCGAAACATTCCTGAAAAAACTTGTTAACTTGTGATACTTGATATATCTTATGACAAGCAAAGGCCCCAAAAAAGTGATTTGGGAAATTTTCCCCCAAAAAAGAAGAAAATATCCGAGGTTATATTACTTGGAAGAAAATGGACTGATAATAATTAAATTAGTGCCAAAAAAGTAATATTTTTAAAAGAAAACTGATCCCGAATCTGAATAAACAACGCGGATTAGCCGTATCACCATCAATAATAATTTAGGAGATATCTACTTACTTAACTTTAAAAAGCTTCGTTAGAAAAAATATTTTTTGCAAAGATACGGGAATTTAGACACTTTTATTTTTTTGAAAATCAAACCGAATTTTTTGGGTTTGAATGAAAAAAAGAAAGATTGTTATATGAAGAAATTTTTGCTTTCAGAACTCTTCCGGTGGATTAGAAAAAGATAATCTTTATTTCCAGGAAGGACATTTTCTATACTTTTCAAGGAAATCGTAGGACTATTAACCCGGATAATTTTGCAACTTTTTAAACATCTTTGACCTGAATTTTTTTTTTTTTAAGAAATCATTTTAAAACTATTTTAAATGTTGTTTTTTATAACCAACAGCTTGAGGAGTTACAGATATTTTTGATTATTTTTGGAAAATGTTAGAAGTTCAAAGGTTTTATTTTCGGAATAATTAAAACAATTTGATATTTAGTCGAGTTATTTTGAAGATATGATAAATTGACAAACCGAATTTATAACTGTATTTCTGACTTAAAATATTGTCATTGTCTGTTTTAGTTATGTTAACATTTTTTTTATTTTAGAAAAGATAAGCAACTCCTAAATATTTATAGTAACAAAATTTAACGTAAAATTAAAAATAAGCTTCTTTTCTGAAGTAGCTATAATTTCGTAATTAGATACAAAAAATGGTTCTAGAAAAATCCTTGTCTTTGAATCTTGTGACATAAAATGACTGAATGTATTGCTGAGTAAATTTTACGTTTTTGTCACTACCCTGATATGCTGGTCTCTCTAGACTTTTTCCGAAATTTTTAGTTCATTAAAATGCAGAACTTTCCTATCGACTTTGTTTTGACTGTAGCTCTGTCACTTAATATTTTGTTTAAAAATTAACATATAAAAACTTTTAAGCCAAAAACAAGGTTTTAAAGACTAGGAATAAAAGTTTATACCCCCCGAATGGGGTTTATTGAATTAGCTAAAATGTCTAAATGAACCCCTATTGCAAGAAACAGCAGTTTTGAAGCCCCAACGACTCCCTTTTTTTTTGCTTGTGTCGGCTTTAGAATCACGCCCGATAAAAAGTAATGATACGTTTAACAGACTGCCTGCAAAAGGGGGATAGTTTTCTAAAGAAAAAGAGAAAATAGAGAGATTTACATAGAGCACACCAGCAAATTTTAAAGCAGAAAATAGTTTTTTTTAGAATCAGGGGATTTATGAACAATAGCTACAAAGAAAGTTGCAGATAATACGGACATAATATACAAAAATAGACTTAACGAATATGGAGCAGAAAAGAAAATAAGGGCTGATCCTTTCTAGAATATTGTTCTATAGAGAAATAAATATGCTTACATAGGACCTTACTTTTTTCCCCTGGGGATAAACCAATGCCCTAGGGCCTGCAGAAATTAAAATATAACTTTTATTTCATTGCAGTTTTAAATAAATTATTTTGTAAAATTTAAGTCTTTCCAAATCTACATTTTATGTTTAGTTAAAAACACGGAGCTTAAAAAAAAAAATATGGAAACTCTAATTTTTTAGATGAAAAGTTACAAACTTTACTTAGTTTGCTTTCCAAAGATTTGAATGCAGATAAAAGAAAATATAGGGGATATTGGGAAAAACTTGGAAATATCCTTGCCAAATGCTTGGTATAAAACAAAAGAGCTTTTTTAACTGAAGAAAGATTGATTTGGCATAAGCGGGGTATAAACGCACATTCGGGTTTATGAAAGGGTGAATGAACCTCTGTACCAAACAATAAAATCCACCAAACCCGGGGAAAAAGGTTACTAAGATACTATTTTTTTTCGTAAAGCGTGGCTGCCAAGTTTTTTTTGTTTCTTTTTTTGATAGTATTTGTTTTTCATTTAATTTATACTTAAAATTACATCAAATTAAACTTATATTGTATTTAAAATGTGAATAATATTTGTTATATTCTACTATAAAGTATTACAAAAAATAATGATGTCAAAATTCATTTTATTTTTGGACAGCTACTAATAAAGGCGCTAAGCAACGTGACAACAGTCCATTTTTTTGGGGGCGCTTTCCATAGGCTTTTTCGAAGAGAAATTAATATGGCGTTTTAGACTGAATGTTTTTTGGGGTTTTTTTGTACAATTTTGTCAAATTTTAGTTTTATGTAAACTTTAAAAACTAGGTAAGGCAGTGCCAAGTGTTAAAGTGACGGATATGATTCCTGGATTATCATTTCACAGTAAGTACAAAATATGCTTGTACCATTTTAGGGCCAATATTAACAAAACATGTGGTGCAGTTTCGATTGCCTTTATGAATAAATGCTTTCTATTTATGATGTCACTCATTGGATAAAAAAAGGGGAAGTTGGTTTTATCTCAGGATTTGATGGAATACTTTTCAGATTGTCTTGAGATGGTAGTAAATGAGTGACCAAAATTGTTATTAATATGTGAAGAAGCATAAAGATCAAATTGATTCAGGGGATTTTTAAACAATTTTCAGATATCTTTATTAAAAGGATAAATGAAAATTTTTTTGCAGTTGCTAAAACCAATTTCTATAGCACGGGATGTAATGCAACAAAAAGGCATTTTTTTTCATGCGGTTTACATATGGAAAAAGTTAATAAGGCTTTTTTGGCGGTTAAATTTTGGGAAGAAAAAAGATGCTTGTGTCAATTATTTAAGAACAAATATGTCGCCTAACCCACTTTCATTTTTTTGGGATCCTACAATAAACAAAGAAGAATATCCATTACTAGCTAAAGAAAAGAGATGCTCTACACATTGTTTCCAAATATTTTGCAGACACAGGATTATTACCATTACTAATTAGTTAAAGGCTGTTGGACCCTTTCAAAAAATGCAAGCCAGAGGAAATAATCAAAATGTAATAGCATCAGGGTGGAGATCTCAAGAAGATGTTTCAGAGAATAAAAAGTTTTCAATAGTGATTTCTTTTGTTGCATCCGTCTGCGATATCGAAAGGATTTTTTTTACTTATTGACTCACACATTCAGATATAAAACACACTTGCAGTAACAAATCAGATAAACTAGATTTCATTTAAGCATTATTACACTTGGGTTTTATATATATATATATATATATATATATATATATATATATATATATATATATATATATATATATATATATAATATATATATTTAACTTAAGTTAAGTATGTTTTTGTATTAAAAAGGTTTTAATTTTTTCTATGTCAGCTTTTGGGGCCCATAATCAACAAACCCCAAAACAATTTTATAACAAAGAATTAACCCCCACATGCATAATTTGCCATCCCCATTGTTTATTTGAATTTATAAAGAAGATATGGAACTACCTTCGCCATCACCACATCCTTAGAAAAGAAGCTAGGAAACCGACAACATGTTAACAATACTGCAACAAGCGAAAGAAAGAGATCATTGGATAGGATCGCGCTTTCATAAAAAAGTGTGTGCCCTCGTCACGAATCAAGGTTACGTGGACTAATGCGACTGATACACAGGAACCCGCTGGTGTCACTGGCCTTTAGAGATCGCGAGCCCGACCGTATCTAATAACATGGTTGTTTTATCTAATTTTATAAATTGGGTACCTACCATAATTGTGTAGTACCTACAAGTAGCGATTATAGGTTGCATAAGATAATTGATTTTTACACTATAAAAACCTTTCATTTGTCATGGGCGTATTAACCCCCTACAGTGAAAATATTACCCAAAAGGGGGAAAATTTAAAATAAAGTACAATTAAAAATTGTGGAATTAAAATTAAAAGTACATTAGCGAAAATACAGAGTGAACATGACTTAGAAATGATGATATAAGAAGATTTCAGTCATAACTTTTAAATGTAAATGAATTCAACCTAAGGAAATATCGAACTCTTTTTTCATAAAAAGTCAGAGATAATATTTAAGGCAGAAGATTAAAAGCATTCTTTGTTGGTTATCACCGAGGCTGTATGGTATACCAGCAATAACTTTAAATATGTGCTCCTGAACTTTAGCACCTATTCTAACTCACCTCCTTTAAATCTTTTATTAAACAGCATAGCCCCACATGGCTTAAATTTCACAGTTATAAAACCATTTCCAAGAAAAATTTAAAATATCTTCCTTCTAATTATACTCATCTTCAACTCCAAAATTTTAAAATATTTGAAACAAAATTATCTACGACAGACGGTACGTGCTTCTGTAAAAATGATCCCAGTTTTTTAGTTCCGTGGAAAATCTGAAATTTTCAACATATAAGGCCATGGTTTCTAGCTCTTTAAAAAAATGTTCTTTCCTACGGTTATTACGTACCTAAACTTTTTGTTAGATCCCTAGTTTTCTTTTTAAATTGACATATATTAGTAGATTCTTCCAGGTTTCACCAAATCAAGGCAGAAGTACCTTAAAATTAATACCAGCATCGACTACCTTTGTTCTTAACTAGAATGATCCTTTCTCTTCCACAAACTAATTTTGTAATATAGTATCCTTCACTATGATATTTATTTTCCTGCCAGCCCCTAATCCTGACTTAGAAAACAAAAATCAGATATCTTCTTTACGGAACCTTTAGTTTAATGTCCAAAGATAAATTCATGTTCACTTCTCAAGAAAATAGGAGCCAATTTTTTCCTTGTAGCAGCTTCCAAAAAAAAGGCCTTTCTTTTCAAAACAAGTACTTTTTCCCTTCTACTTACACCATGTACAAAATACCAATCAAACTCATTTTAACATTTTTCCACCCCGCAAATACCCCCTTTTCCAACGGGCCATTCTTGGTTGTTTATTACTGTTTATTCAATACCAATATTACAATCCCCTAAAGGGGACATCTGGGGGGTTGGGTATTTAGGGTGAGGTGGCCCATTTTTTCAGGTAAGATTAAAATTTTTTAAAAATTATATATGGTATATAACAAACTAAACAAAACCTAAAAGGCTAAAGTGAGTGAATACAAAGGGGATGGGAAAAAAGGTGGGGGAAAATTTTGGGAAAAGGGCCCAATTTGTTTTATGATATATGAGGGTTTTCCTAAAAATTTTAACACATTTACCCCCCATCTCCCGTGTTTCATTCCCCTTTCCCCTTTTTTTGAATTTTTGTTTATTTTGTATCAATATTTTAAAAAATAAAGATTTTTTACCCCCTTGCCCCCCCCTACCCATAGGTGTCCGCTCCGGATTGAACAATTCGAATTGTTGCTCACATTACAAAAAGACTCCCCAAGACGGCCAAAAGTACAGCCCCAAAAAACCAATGAATATCATTTTTAAAAAGTTACCCTAAAAAAGTAATTTTAAAAATTAGAGAAAAAAAAATTGCATTTTCATTTTAAAATTTTTTTAAATTTAAAAATACAATTAAAATTAAGGTTATCAGGTTGTTTTTTTTCCTAATTTGAATTTGCATTTTATATTTAAACTCATAGCTTACTCCTAAATCAAACACAAAAATATATTTATAACATTCAAGTTGATTATATTAAATTTTGACCAATCTGTTAACCTAATTTTAATTTATTATTAATAATTTAGAAAACTACTAATGAACCCCCTAAAAAAAAATTTATTTTTTTTTATTAATAGGGGACCTATGGCAAAAAAAAAAATGTGTTTGTTATTTTTATTATTTTAAATATATAATCATACATTAAACCCCAAAGTAGAGGGACCATTTTTCCCTTTTTGGGGGACGATAAAATATCGATTTGTTGTTTTTTTGTTTTTTAATCTTTACGGGTTAACTCTATCATCAAAAAAACTTTTTTTTCCAGACTGGGTTACTAGGTCTACAAAAAATTACTCATAATTTTCTTAATTGTTTTTTTTAATTAGAGTTCTAAAAATGCTCCATAACATATAATCAAAACTCCCCTTTGTTTGTTTTTTTTTTAAATTTATTTCCAGACCAAAGTTTAACATATCTACACATAAAAGAAATGTCGGGGGGACAAAAGCTTCTGGCCGCCCGGTATGGATCTTAAAATATTCGGGAACATCAGTTTCCCAATTTTTAATTTTGCCACGTAAACCCCAATGGATCTTAAAAAATTCGTCAACATCATTTGTTTCTTTTCCCAATTTTTTGCCTCCCTAAAAAAAGCCCCCTCTCAAACCACAAATTGTGGAAAAAATTTCCAAGTCGCCCTCTAAACCTACTGCGTAAAAAAAAACATTTTAAAAAAAAGTCTTTAAATATTAAACAAATTTTATATATATATCAGGGGTTTCAAAACATGGACTGCTTGTGGTTTTATAAAATAAAAAAACTTTGCAATCAATTTAAACATGGTTTCGAACAGGAGTTAAAATTTTTTTTTTTTTTTAATTTTTTTTAAAAAGAGCAAAAACCACTCAACCGTTTTAATGAAACAAAAAATGAAAATGTATTAATAAAGTGCATGTTTAAGTAAAAATCTGCTTCCCCCATTTAAGGGGGAACTGAAAATTATTTAAGAAGAAAAAAAACACCGACTTGCCAATTTTAATGCACAGTTAGAAACTTTTACTAACCACAAAATTCTCTCGGTGTTTTTCGTTTGGGTTTTCCAGCGATTGGTTAAATTTTAAAAAATTCAACTACCCTTCGTCGGCGTAATGAAAAAAGTAATCTCAAAAAACCCCAATTCAAAACTTTTTTTTGTCAATAAAAATTGACTTAAGGTAAAAAAATTTGAAAGTGCCACCATTACGTTTTAAGCAACATTTAACCTTTGCAAAGATCTTTTACTCTCTGCAAATATTGTGATCTTCTAATGTGACAAATGCATTTTCTATTCTTTCCAATACCCTTCTCTGTTTTAAGGTGAAAACTATTTCTTTTAAAGCCTAATTAAAAATATGGGATTTCGGTGGATCCGGTGGCCGGGCCTGCCCCCAAAACCCATCGGTGAGTATGTTCAGCAAAATATTTGGAACCGCATTTACCATTTTCAAAAAATGGTAGCTTCGGAATATTTTAAAAAAAATTTAAATATGATTTTTTCAAGCGTTCGGAAAACGGAAATTTTATGTGTTTTCCCAAAAACCCAGCCCAAATTGGGGAAAATTGATCGGGTCTAATTGATAAAGTCAATTTTTCACGAAAAAAAGGGTTTTTGTTCATGGTTTTCTACGATTACTTTTTCATTCGGATAAATTACTTAATTTTTATAAAGATAACCATATCTGGGAAACCCAAACAAAAAAATGAAATTGGGGCTTTGTAAAAGCTTCTATCTGGTGCATAAAAATTGGCGTCAGTGGCCCCCATTTTTTTCAAAAAATTTTTCATTCCCCTGCCCCACGCCAAAAGGCTTTCAATTTTTTTTAAAAACTACACTTTATTAATAATTTCAAGTTCAATTTCATTAAAATGCGGGGGTTTTGGAGAAAAAATTAAAAAAAAATTAAACAATCCGTTTTGGAAACCTGGTTTGGTTTATAGGTTTTTTTTTTTTTTGTAAAAAATTCCCCACGACCCGATCCCCATTTTTTTGAAACACTGTATATAATTTCTAATGGGATAAATTTATATTGGTAGGTGTATATATTTAATTGTCTGCCCACTGTTCAAACTTAGGGTTTGAGCTAAAATCATAAATTTGGGCCCGTGGTAGTTTTTTAGGTGGCTAGCCTAAAAAGTTTTTTAATTTTCCCCGGGGGAAAAAAAAAAAATAGAGCAAAAATCCATAGCCATGGGGGAAGGCGTCTTGGAGACAGGTCCCCCCAATACACTTTGGCGGAGACAGGCTTTTCATCATATAAGCATAAATTCTTAAAATTTAAAATTTGGCAGGTCCAAAGCAGTCATTATACTAGGTGTTTACCTTTCATTGTCACTTTAAACCATCTACAATTTTTTAATGAATTTCGTTGTTATCAATGGTTTAAAAAAATGTAATACTTTCCATTTCGTTTTGGTTCAAAGCAAGCTTAGTGAAAGATTTTCTTTTTTTCTTCTGTATCCATTAATAACTGAGATAAGCAGGTATTTAAAAATTTTATAATTTTAATAACACAATGTAGCCTATCAATAAAAACATGATTCTTTGGCAAGATTTTAAAGGCAATTAGCATTTTACAAAGTTTAATAAAACTATTACAAGCCATAAAACTAACAGCGAACCTTTCATCCTGAATTTCATTACGCCCTGGTTTTAAAACCATGTGTTTTTTTATAGTTTACAGTTGGCTTATTTATTATCCACACGATATTGGTGCATGCATGCACGGGCATTTTTTAATTAGATATGTTTTTGTTTTATTGCGCAGAATAGCGTGCTCCTCTTCGTTTACAGGTATAATAATGAATATTGGACAAACCCGCATCGGTCTTTCAGAAAAAACTGTCACAGCGCGCTTTTATTAAAGGCTCACTTAAAATTGATTTTCAAATAATAAAAATGTGCATTTTTTTATACAACATTCCGTTCACTGTTGTGCAGTGAAAATAAAAACATTTGTTAGTTTTAAATTGACCTTTTATGGTCAAATATCAATTTTACAAGTACGTCAGTTTGTCGTTGAGAGAGTCCGAGAAACACGACTGATAACGAAAGTAAACTTTCGTCTGAACGGGTTGCTATGAGTTTCATCTAGCTAGCTGGGGTAATTTAGCAAAACTCGATAAAAAAATCACTGAAATTTGTAACAACTTTATTGCTAATTAGTTGCTAAAATGAGGATTTTGTTGCTCAAGCCGATTTCAAAAAATCGAAATTACCGCTATATTGGTATCAAGATAGCAGGAATTTTTGATAAATCGTTAATTACCTGTCCACTTTATCACACGATTTTGTTGCTAATGTGTTGCTATAAATTAGCAATATCAAAATATATTTTAAAAAAACTATAATTTTTTTAAATATTATTTTTCGAATTTCATTTTTCACCACGTTATCGACGGCAGTGATTTTGTTGCTGTGCGGGCAAGCACTCCATGGCTTTGATAGTACCAGCGACAAAGTAGTTTGTAGTGATCCACCGATTGGTTTTATTTTATTTTTTTATTTTTCCGTTACATGCTACTTGAGCCACCACGTTATCGACGGTGATTTATTGCTGTGTAGGAGCACTCAATTGCTCCTATATAAATTTCAATAAAATAGTTTCTGATGATTCACCCACGTTTATATTTTTTTAGTTTTCCCTTTACATGCACCTTGAATTTCATTTTTCACCGTTATCGACGATGCTGGTACTATAGAAGCAATTAAGTGCCTGCCTGCACAGCAACAAAATCACTGCCGTCGATAACGTGGTGAAAAATCATATTCAAGGTAGCATGTAACAGAAAAAAAAAAAAAAAATCGGTTGGTCATTAGAAACTATTTTGTTCTGGTACTAAAAAGAACAATTGAGTGCCTGCCCCACAGCAACAAAATCAATCGATATGGTGAAAAAATTTAAGGTAGCATGTAAAAGAAAACTAAAAAAATATCAAATCGGTGGATCATCAGAAACTATTTTGTTGCTGGAACTATAGAAGCAATTGAGTGCTTGCCTGCACAGCAACAAAATACTATCATTGATAACGCGGTGAAAAATTAAATTCAAGGTAGCATGTAACAGAAAAATAAAAAAAAGAACAAATCGGTAAATCATTACAAACTATTTTGTTGCTGGTACTATGGAAGCAATTGAGTGCTTGCAACGAAATCACTGCCGTCGATAACGTAGTGAAAAATGAAATTCAAGGTAGCATGTTTTAAAAAAAAAAATTATTATTTTATTTTAATATTTTGAGATTGCTAATTTATAGCAATTATTAGCAACAAAATTGTGTGATAAAGTGAACAGGTAATTAACGATTTATCAAAAATTCCTGCTATCTTGATATCAATATAGCAGTAATTTTTTTTTTTTAAAATTTCCGGCAAAAAAACTTTTTTTAGCAATTAATTAGCAACAAAAGGGGAAAATCCAGTGATTTTTTTTTATCGAGTTTTGCTAATTTACCCCTGCTAGCTTGATGGAACTGTTGCTATGCGTTGCTAGCTACGATAATAAAACTTTCGCGGCCAGAACTGAAAAAACAAAAACCGCAAACACAAAGCAAGTTTTAATATTTCTTTAAAAAAACAAGAAGTGTATATTATAACCCGTTAGCATACGCCAGGATCCACACAAATCAACATTTCAAACATTTCGCCATTTTCTTAAAACCCTTTTTTTTTCGCTGTGTCTAGAGTCCCGACTCGGGATCTATGTCCAGTCCGAATAACGTCATTAAATGATGTCATCGCAGTAGTTTTGTAGGAAATGGCCAGACTATATGTGAATACCGAGTCGGGATCCACATACGGTCCCGAGTCTCGACTTATGAAAATATCATTTGTGCAATTGTGATACACCAATGGTTTTCCTGCCTCATCAGGCCGAAGGGATTTCTGAACTGTCTCGAGTATCTGACGTGGAAATTTCAGTTGTAAACATTAAAATTTTAATAATAATTTTGATGTTGAACTAGCCACCCCCAATAAAACTAATGAAAAATAGCAATTGTGATATACCAATGATTTTCCTGTCTCATCAAACCGAAGATATTGCTGAATTGTCTCGAGTATATGACGTGGAAATTTTAGCTATAAACCATGATCAAGTTCTAATTAAGCTTGGTGGTGACTATTTTAGTGGGAACCCTAAAAAAACATTAAATCTTGGAAACACGGATAACCCAAAAATTATCATTATAAGTTACCAAATCTTAAGTAAATGTTCATATATTGATCAAAGCCAAAACTCTAAAAATGAATGCCAAACAGAACCAAATAAAATTTTGGAAGATAGAAATAATAATAAAAATATATTTAATTTTGTGGATATAAAGTCGATTAAAATTCTTTAAAAAAAGGTAGACCAAAAGGTTCTGATCTGACTGCAATCCTTTTTTTCTAACATACGTACAAAAAGAAAACAAGAGAAAATGTCTTGGATTTTAAGAGAAGGGAAGGCAGCCTATTATGCGATTCAAACCGGTGAAAAGGTTAAGAAATGTCATATAGAAATTAATCCAGAGAAAGTGTCGGACGTCGTTTTGCATCCAGAAGTTAATCTCTTCATAATTCGGCCTTTCTTGACTGAAAACAGCTGGAATATTCTACAAAAAATATTTTTTAAAAAGGACACTAATAAATATCAAAAAATGAATATATATTAAAACAATGTTGGCATCTTGCATCACCTTAATAAAATGTAAAGCATGTCTTTAATATTTTCATTTAAAATATTTAAAAAATTCCAAAGAGGCAATGGTACTGTTTAAAATGCTTACGCTAGAATGTTTAAATGTTTAAGTGCAAATTCCTCAGTAAACAAGTTTAGTGGTTTTAATATATATTTTTTTTAATTATAATCTTCTTAAATTTATTTGAATTAAATAACATTATGGTTGAACCTGATGCAAGCCCCGGAGAACATTAGTTCCGACAAAACTACATCGATAACATCATTTAAATGACGTTATTCGGGACTGAGGTAGTTGCCGAATCGGAACCAATTATCAGTCCCGACAGCGCTTTTAGTGACGTCATATGGATGACGTTATTCGGGACTGAATACGGATCCCAAGTCGGGACAGCGTTTTTTTTAGATATGTTTCTTCCGGGGTTATAATATATTGGAATAGCGGGAGAGTTAAAATAAAAGTTTTAATATCGTCAATTTTTTTTTCTGCTTATATAAACAGACTAGATTTTGGTGATTATCACAAAAACTAGGCGTGATAGACAAAAATTATGCTTTAGTAGTCATTGAGCGTAATAAAAGTAAAAACAAATACTTTGGTATTGGGAGCAGAATAAACATTTGCAAGTTAATGTAATTTTGGAGCAGCTAACTGTAATTAAAAAAAGACTTGTATGCTTTTAAACATTAGAGTGTTGTTGCACGCGAGGTACTACGATACCTGTGAGCAAAAAACGATATACCACATTACTACACAAAGTAAAACATGAAATGTTAAAATCTTTGTCTAATAATTTAAAAATAAAATTATCCATTTTAAAATAATATAAATACACAATGTCGGCGATAGTTACCACTGAGAAACAATTCAAAAGGAAAAACTGAGGTTTCGATTGCGGCTGACAATAATTTTAAAGTCACGTCTAGCGGTGCTGACACAAACCGATTGTAATTCTTGCTGAAACGTATTTATCGTGACAAAACCAAGTTATATGAAACCAATATTTTATTGTGGCAGATGAGATTTTTGCCCTTTAAAATAAAAAGAAATTTTCTCGTTTGAAAAAGAAAATATTTTTTAAAAATCATCTAGTTTATTTTTGTTTTCTGACGGTGTTATTATTGACATTTTTTTTTTTTGGGTTTTTCGGTCATTTTTTAATTATTGAAATAAATTTATTTTGACGTCGGGTATTTCCCAATAAACATCTCGAATCAATAAGATGTTTTTTAATGTCTTTTTTATATAAATTGGGGAAAAAAAAACAAAAAAAATATTAAAGGAAACAAATAAAAAAACATACCTTTTTGCCTTCATAAAATTTACACTATTTTAAATAAGATTTAAAATTTATAAAACCAACACTTAAAAATTAAAGATGAAATTTATGCTTTTACATTAGTGATGAAAAAATATATTTTATAAATGTTGGGTCTACCCACCTGATACTTCTTTCAGCCCTAATAGGTGGGTTAATTTCATATCCTGTAATAGGTCGTTATAGAGATACTAGAACAGTCAGTCCTAATACAGTATTTTTTGTTTTTTTATGAATATTTTTAGGTTTTTTTTTTTATTCGTTTTGTAATTTAATTTAAATTTTTATAAAATTATGAGTTCTTCTATTGCACCCTACACCCTACAACCCTGAAATAAATCATAAAATAAAAAAGTATTGAATCCTTTTTTTAACATTCGGTATCTGAAAACCGCTAAATAATTCTAAATCACTCTTCACAAAACCAAACCAGAAATCCCAAAAATTAGATAAAACCCGAACCTCATTTATAGATTGCCTGATTGCCCAAAAAACCTATTTTGGGACAAACAAAGCAATATTTAAAAATAGAATAAATGAACACAAACAAGCATAAGAAATATTAAAGATAATCCCCCGTTTCCCGCTAATCATGCAATAGAAAAACCATAATTTTAATTTCAAAATGTTCAAATTCTAGATTACGAAACGAACTATAAAAAGAAACCTAAAAGAAATGATTCATATCAAAAAACAAAAATACTGTAAATTTTGGGACTGACACTGGTAATCTAAGTATCGTCTATAACGACCTAATTACAGGATAATAAATGAAATTTTTACCACCTATTAGGTTTGAAAGCCCAAAGTTATGTACAGTTAGGGTAGCCCCAACATTTATAAAATATACTTATTTTTCACTAACATTCAAGATGTAAAGCATAATAGTTTACCGTTAGTTTTTAATGTTGGTTTTTATCTTATTTTAATTTTTTTAAATCTTATTTAGATAGTGAGTTTATGAAAGGCAAAAGGTATGTAACTTTATATTTTGTTTCCTTTAATTAATATTTGTTATTTGTTTTTTTTCCCAATTGTATATATAAAGAATTAAGAACATCTTATTGTTCTAGATTCTGATGAGGGTTTTTAATTGGAAATAAACCGAAACGTCAAAGAAATGTTTTAATTTTATTTCAAATTAATTTTAAAAAAAAAGACCGAAAAAACCCAGGAGAATTAAAATTATTAATTTAATAACACGGTCAGGAAAAAACAAAACAATTTAAGAAGGATGGGGAAAACGCCAGCTTCAGTTCAAAGAAGCAACAAACAACTTCTAAGAAAGTACGAGACGACACAGAGACATATCGCAAATGAAACAAAAAAGAGAAATTTTCTTTTTTAGGTGTAAAAAATTGCATTTAATTCCAAATTTCATTAAAAATAAGCATAAAGAGTTTAATTTTCATAAAACTGAATCTAAGACCAAAAGACAAAGTTTTAAATTCTTTCTTTCAGTTATTTAAAATTTTTATAAATGACTGCTTTTCTAAACTAAATTTTCAAAAAGAAAAAAAAAAGCAAAATCGAAATTGAAATTAAAAAAAAATTTTTCTTCAAACTTTTTTTAAAAACTTTTTTGAAAAACAAAGATCTAAATATGAATATTTCTTTAACAAAATCAAAAACAAGCACAAAACAAAAAATTTAAAAATTTAATGAAAAAACAAAAAAAAATAGTAAATAATGATACAGTGTAAACAAAAATGGATAATAAATTTAACAAAAAAATCTATTCCTGAACACATCAGTTACATTTCTCACTTGGATCAAAATTCTTCAATCAATAATCAACCAAACCTTATAGAAACGTAATTACAAATATTGAAATGGCATACAATCATTAAATGAAAATGATCAAGAAACAATCCGAAATAAAATAACAATATCTTTAAACAATTATAAAAACAAAATAAAAATAACCCAAAAAAAGCCAAAATCAATTAAATTTCTTCTTAAAAGAAACAAAACAATTCCTTTCAAAACACTCCTCTATTTTTGTTCTTAATGCAGATAAAAGTAACAAAACTGTTATTAGGACAAAGAAGAATAAATAAAAAAATGTTTGACCTACTCAATGATTCTTCTACTTACAAAAAAAACCTTATAACCAAACAAATAAAATACAAATCAAAATAACAGTCTTGTAAATAAAATGTTAAATGAAGGTTATTGACAAAAATACAAACAAACCAGCCACTCCCCCTCCCAATCTATCCTAAAAACTACACAGGGAAAAAATACAAGACCTATTGTTAGTACTATTGGTTCTGCAACTTACAGTTTATCAAAATTTCATCAAATATCCTAACCAGCATCATTGGAAAATGATCATCTAAAGATTCGTGGGGTTTCCATGAATTTCTAAAAAAAAAAAATACCAAAAAACCATATTTTATGTCATTTGATGATTTCACTTACACCAACATTCCTATTGAACTAGCTATAAAAACATACTTTAAAATGGTCCCAAATTAAAGAATTTACCACTATTCCAAAAAAGAGTTTATCGAAGCAACTAAATTATGCCTTTCATCAAATTTCTTTCAATTCAAGAACATTTTTATTCCCATTTAAGGCTGCAATGATCACCATATCGGCTACTATAGCCAACCTGTCATGGAATGCCTAGAAGATAATGTTATAAATTCGCTAGATTATAAACCATATTTTTATAAAAATGTTGATGACTGTCTTCTATGTATCCCAAAAATAAAATTAACTATACACTTAACAAATTTAATTCTTTCCATCCAAAAAATTTAATTTACTCATGAAACGAAAATAATCATACAATTAACTCTTTGATGTTACAATAGGTTATGATAATAATGGCATAATAAAACAACTGGTACACCAAACCTGTTTGGTCTGGTGGGATACCTAAATTTCACCTCAAATACCCCATTTGTACAAAAGTGTTGTAAAGTCATTAGTTGACAGAGCTAAAAAACTTTTGATACAAAGCACAGACCAAAAAGTTTAAAAAGTGAGAGAAACTTACAAAAACAATACCCAAAAAAAATTCACAGAACCAATATAAAGCACGTATAAATCATTTATATAACCCTAATGAAATCAAAATAATAAAGTAATAAAGACAAGGAATATATTTCATTACCCTACAACCCTGAAATAATCATAAAATAAAAAAGTATTGAATCCATTTAACATTCATGTATCGGGGAAAAACCAAAATAATTAAATCACTTCACAAAACAAAAACCCCAGAAATCCCAAAATTAGATCAAACGAACCTCATTATAAAATAGATTCCCTTTGATTGTCCAAACCTATATTGACAAACAAAGCAATATTTAAAAATAGAATAAATGAACACAAAACAAGCATAAAAATATTAAGATAATTCAACAGCCCCGCTAATCATGCAATAGAAGAACTACATAATTTTAATTAAAATGTTCAAATTCTAGATTACGAAACGAACTATAAAAAAAGAAACCTAAAAGAAATGATTCATATCAAAAAAAAAAAATACTGTAAATTTTAGGACTGACACTGGTAATCTAAGTATCGTCTATAACGACCTAATTACAGGATAATAAATGCAAATTTTTACCACCTATTAGGCTGGAAAGCCAAGTTATCAGTTAGGGGTAGACCCAACATTTATAAAATATACTCTATTTTTCATCACTAACATTCAAGATGTAAAGCATAATAGTTTCATCGTTTAGTTTTTAAGTGTTGGTTTTTATCTTATTTTGAATTTTTAAATCTTATTTAGATAGTGTAAGTTTATGAAAGGAAAAAAGGTATGTAACTTTATATTTGTTTCCTTTAATTAATTTTTTGTTATTTGTTTTTGTTTCCAATTGTATATATAAAGACATTAAGAACATCTTATTGTTCTAGATTCTGATGATGGTTTAATTGAAATAAAAAGAAACGTCAAAGAAATGTTTTAATTATTTCAAATTAATTTTTAAAAAAAGACCGAAAAACCAGAGAATTAAAAAATTTTTAATCATCTTAAGATTGCCTTACCTAAATCAAGTCTAGCAAGAACGTTTACTCAGTATTAAACGAATTAATTAATTACACCAGCTTACAAAATTTTAATTTTTCTCTGTTTGTCGCGATTTTTATGGTAGTTGTTTGTTTATGGCATGTTATTTTTAAATATACCCTCAAAAATTTTTGTGCAGCTCAAATTACTTTATTGTTAATTTTCATCAATTAAGAGTGCATTTACGCTACACCTTAGGGTTCGGGCGAAAGGACGTGGAGACGGTGGGCGGAGACTAACAAACTCCCACACCACAATTTCGTATAGCCGCATTAAAAAATTATATTTTTTAGGTTCTTCCAAATTCGGTATCGATGCGATGCTGTTTCCGATTTGTTTACAGATAATAAAAAAGTTTTTCACATTTTTTACTTAAATGACAAAATTATACACCATTTAAAGGTAAGAAAATAATCTATGCCTTGCTGTAGCGGATTTTTGAAATATGAGCGAGTTACGAGAAAAAGGGATCTAAACATAAACGATTTTAGGGTGATTTCACTCAAGGAAATTTTAAAACTAAATCTAAATTTAAAAACTATTACAGCAGAAGCCTAGATTTGGTTGGGTTTCATAAGTTTTTGGAAATTATCGATAACTTATACCGTGTTTGAGAAAACATTATGCCCCGAACCCCAAATTGAAACCAATTTTCGCGTCGCGAATGGACTGTTTTTGCTTGTTGATAACGAGAGTGTTTTAATTTTTATAAATAAATATAAAATATAGATATCTAAAGTTTCTACATTATAAGTACTTCAGGAAAAAGTTGTGTAAACAATCCAAATCACGTTTGTTACATATGTGAAGACTATGTGCTCCATAATTGTAGAAGAGCTATATCAGAGTTCGTTAAAAATACCTATTTTGTGCTATTATTGGATGAAAAAGAGAAGTCTTGTATCTAATTGTGTTTGTAAATAGTGTGTTGAATATTTAGGATTGGAAAAAGGTGGTGAAAGAAGTGCTTTTAAATTCAAAACGCCAGCAATTTGGCGAGAACCACAGAATCATCATGAAGACTGTTATTTTTGTAGTGTCAACATACAAGGTACTTATTAACCATAAAAATCGAGCCAAATGGCAGTATCCAAGTACTACTTGTGTTTAACGTCCAGTGCAACGAGCACCTGACTTTCCATGATCTTGTAAGAGATTTGAATCTTTTCAAACAAGCTTCAGAATTGTTGGCGCCAAGACTTAAAGAAAAAAAAATTGCTTTTTTCAGGTACTTAAGTCAATTTTTATTGTAATGAGAAAAAGAATTACGAATTTATTTTTTTGAAGAAGACAATATCATTTTTTGCTCAGATATTTAAAACTTGTTGATAAAAATGGGATTGAAACAATATGAACCAATTGATTGGCATTTATTGATTGACAGTTTAATACGTAGCCTAAAATGCATTTTTTGCATAACAAAAAAAGTACGCCGGAGTGCCTATTGCCAACAGTACGAAGTTAAAAAAAGAATAATATATAACGTCTCATTAATTTTAAACAAAATAAAATACAGTGATCACCAATAGCAAATTTGTGTGGATTTAAAAATGGTAAGCATTTTTCTTGGTCAACAAAGTGGTTACACTAAGTTTTCCTGTTTTATATGTCTTTGAGATAGTAGAGCAAAAAACAAACATTGGATAAGAAAACACTGGCCGTTGAGAGAGAACATGATACATGGAAAGCAAAATATTGTCAAAGAGCCTCTAGTAGCTTGCGAAAAAATTATTCTGCCGCCACTACATATAAAATTAGGGATTATGAAACAGTTTGTTAAAGCTCTAGATGTAAACGAAAAGTGATTTTTCTATATATATTTGTAATTTCCTCAGTTCACTATGGAAAAACTTAAATTGAAGGCTTGGAAAACTTTCGTCTCTGTGATGCAAAATTTTCTTGGACATAACAAATCTAAAAATTATATTGAACTTGTAGAAGACCCTCTTTTGTAATTAAAAAAATAGGTTTCAATATGAGCATAAAAATAAATTTCCTTCATCGCCAAATGGACAGATTCCCTAAGAATCTAGAAGAAATGAGTGAAGAGCAGGGAGAACGTAGGGGAAGTTAAATTGGGGCCGAAGGAATGATGTTTTTAAAAACAATTTTTTTGAGAAAACACTTTTTATTTTTCACCAGACTTCGAAAATTGTAACAAAATTTATTTTTTGAGAGGGAAGGGAACGAAAACAAAGGCCAACATTTTTGGGCTCAACTAACAGAAGTGGACTTAAAAATATGATTCTTAGCTATATTTATAACATTTGTTATCTCTATTACTAGGAGTGGCATTTAATGCTTATTAAGTAAATATACAGGATGTAACTCCTCACCCTAGAAGGGCATATACACTTATTAAGTTTTTATGACCTAATTTTTTAATAGATTTCATTTTGATTGATTTTATTTTTTTAAACTTCAGAAAAATTTTAGGCCATAAATATTCCCATAAAAGAAATGATATTACGAAAAAAATAATTAAGTAGAGTAAAACTGTCCAAAAGCAGTTTTATTAAAATAAATATTTGTATTTAATAATTTAGAATTTTCTGATTTTTAAGATTAATCTTTCCTGCAAATTGTTTAGTTTATTAATATTTATATTTTTTAAATTGAGCAGTTTTACCTTTTTATACAATGTTTTTGGGGTGATTAATATTAATATTTTTAAAAAGGGAAAATTTTGAAAGGTATGTTTACTTATTTATAACAGTTATTACAATATCTCCTAATTTTAAGCTACAGGAGAAACTTAATTCTATTAAATATGTCCCATTTAATAAACATTTATTCTGTGAGTTTCCGCATGTTTCGATAGCGACAAGATCTATATTGGTGACTAAAATCCATTTATTTTCGTCGATATTCTGAAGATGCAAATTTTATTTCACAAATAATGTATTACAATTGGAGATTTCGTGTTTATATTTTAAAAGTTGCACTTCACACGGTATATTATTGTAAAAGTTTTCGGAATTATATGAGTACATAAATAATTATTATTAACAATTAGTTTACATGGTTGATTAGGAATAACCAAAATTATAGTCATTTATTAATAAATATTCAAAAAATTAAAGGACAATGATTTTATAATGCTTATTAATCTTGTAGGTGGGAAATAACTGGGAATTTTTAAAATTTTAATTTTCTTTTTACTAGTGGGACCTCAATGACAAAGATTATCTGTTTATTTAGAATAACTCTTATCTCTAATGTTTTCTATTTTTAAAACATTGTTTTTACTGGCTCAAATGGCAGTTTTTCAAATGTTAGTTTATTATTTAATAATTGCAACTCATCTAAAAAAATTCTTTTAATATAGAGCTATGAAAAGTATTTAATTTTGGAAAAGTAATTGCTGGGTTTTAATATTTTCTAAAACATCGTAAATATTTTGATAATAAGTTTGTTATTTGGGGAAAGACCATATGAATGCGAAAAATTAAAAAGATTGGTTTCTTCGATTTCAAAATTTTTTTATTACATGTATGAGTTCAAACCGGGGATTAAAAAGTTTTTTGGTTTGAGATACGTTTTTTTTAATTTCTTCAAAATTATTGATTGATTTGCTAAGTATATCATTTGTTTGTCAAGGGCAAGTTTTTCGTTTTCTTGGTTTTGTCTAAGTATATTTATGTTATTATCAATTCGTTCTGCGTCGTCTTGATCTAGATTGCCTGTAATGGTTTAATTATGCTACACCTAAGGCATTTCTAATGCACGTGTTTTGGGTTTTGGTTGGAATTATTTGATTTATTTGGTTATAGTTTTTTTTGGTTGTAAATTATCAGTAATTATGTATGAGTTCGAAAATTCTGCTTTTTATTTTAGTAAAGTTTTTAATGTTTTTTTTTAAGAATATTGTATTTATTATTTATATCTAAAAATTCACTAAATAAACTATTCATATCAAATATTTGTATAAATGTCCAATGATTTGTTGCTTTTAAGGCATTTTCCCATCTTATAGGGTAAGATTCCTGGATTATCATTTGTTTTGGTATTTGGGGGTGCTTCGGTGAGGGACCATAGTGCTACGAAGATTGGTATCAATTTCATTAGTTCTTGGTTCTTCTTAAATCTACCTTAATCTAGGCCTAGAGAATCGGATTCTTGATTTCCCTTAGCCCTTAGATCAGAAATATCAACATATCACCTTCCTGGTCCAATCGATGTCTTCAGGTCCTTGTTGAACACACTGGTTGGACGTTGGAAATTCTCCAGGGCCCGTTTAAGTTGGCCGCGGAAGTTTTTCCTTTAGGATTTTGATGTCGTGGCGCCTTAGATCGGCACTATCTACACGGCACTTCCCTCGTCGTTGTCGTTTTCGCCACCTTAGATCGGTACTATCTGTTTTGAAAACTTCTCAGACGTTCCGTATGTTTTTTTTTGGGTGAATTTTTGAAAAAACCGCGCTAATATGCCCTTAAACGTCCCAAAATGCTACCTTGACTGCGCCAGTTACAATACGGGCCGAAGGAATGATGTTTTTAAAAAAAATTTTTTTTCTTGAGAAAAACACTTTTATTTTTCAAACTTGAAAATTGAACAAAATTTTTTAGAGGAAACGGGAACGAAAACTAAAGTTACAACAGTTTTTCAACAAAAGAAGTGGACTTAAAAATATGATTCTTAGCTATTTTTTAAAATTTTTTTATCTTTTTAGGGGGTGGCATTTAATGCTTATTAAGCAAATATACAGGATGTAACTTGCATCAAGATTTACGTGTCATAAAAGAGCGCCATCAGGGTTTTTGGAATAAAAATATGATGTCTGACTATCATTCGTTCCTGATTCGTCCTTAGTCTACACATAAGAGAAAAGCTTTGAAACGAAGTTTTTTAGAACTAAATGTTTAATTTATGCTTGATGTTTGATGTTTATGTGTAATTTTTTAATCATATTTTTCTTAATAAATTTATGTGTTTGTCCTGTTTGTAGATATCTGAAACTCAATAACTAGAGCTAATCGAAAAATCTAAATTATATACTTGAGCTTAGCACGTGTAGCTAACAACAGCGAAAATTTTCCAGTCAAAGATATACTGTAAACTAGTGTTATTGATATTGTCCTCAAAAGTGTAAAACAAGATAAGAAAAGCGGAGTTGTATCTACAGGGTCAGCAGGAGCTAAAAAGCTTACCGTTGAAAATGCATCCGAGACAGCAGAGGTATTCCGTGTACTGCAGAATTCAATAAATCAACTTTTTTCTAACCCACTCGCACTCCGTGTTCAAGAAAACACACTTGGAGTCGATCAAGTTGGTCGCCTAAACACGAGACGTCCATATCTGACGAATTCTACAGAAATGTTGGAAAACTGTACATAACCCTACATTTTTGGTTAGTTTGGTGTTTGTAATAGCTTTTAATTATTTATATAACTCGTTTATTTATTATAAATGGAAAAAGATTAAAATGTTTTAGTCCTTTTGGGGTTCCTAATGAAAGTGTCACTTCCTTTTGTAATTTATATATTAATATTATTAACTACTTTTTGGATTCCGAATTTATAAATCTATTCTCTGATGACTCTTTAATATCCTGTATTAATAAACATTTCTCAGCTGCAATTTCCAAGTTTATTACTCAATTGAAAGAATCAAAAATTAATTAATTATAAATAGGCTAAAACTCAAAGTTAACAAAACTACAGCGAAGATCTTAACTACTATCTAATGACATTCACAGATTGATTTAAAAGCATTTAAGGTTCTAATATACAATCAAGATATATAATATAGGCTCCTGTTAAACATACAAGCATCACTTTCTGTATATAAAAAAAGAAATAGCCAAGAATATAAAAAGATTTTCCACCAGAAACAGGGATGAAAGAAGTGGCCAAAAACTTTTTCTTTCTTTTCTCCTTTATTTAATCTTTTCATCAGCTAAAAAAATACCATTTTTCAAAGTATAATACAGCCACATTTTCCATGCTGTGCTAATGCTTTCATTATACAGAGTACTTATAAATCGAAATCCAAGATAAAACTTTGTTGAGCGCAAACCCTAAATGCAAACGTATATTTATAAATAATTTTCCCATTTCTTTGTCTTTAAGTGTGAAAGTGAAGCTGGAGCGAAAATGAAAATTAAATATACAGGGTGTAAAAAGTATGATGCTCACGCTTTTAATGGGCGATAGTGGAGCACAAAACAAGTCGAAAAAGACAAGAACATATGGGTCAAAAGTTAATTGTTTTCGAAATATGACCTTTCAAAGTTTAAAAAAGTTGGCAACACCGCGCCCGTTTCATCGCAGCGAGTCGGAACGTCGAACGTTTTTTGCATATTTACACTTTTTTAAGGAGATTTCATTTACATAGAAATTTAATAAAAATAACCTCTTGCAATTTATTTTGATATTTAATTCGAAATTAAATTTAAGTAAAAAACACCAATAAGAAAACACATAGGATCTGAAAAAAATAATTTTTCACTTGCATTATCACAAAATAAAATAATTTCTTTATTTCCCATATAAAATATACTAAAGTAATGTGACTAACATGAAAAAAAAATGGGAAAGAATACATACAGAAAGAGATGATACGATGCTGTTTTGTTTACGATTCCCTCTTTGAATAAGCAATGTTGCCAGATGTTTTATAATAAATTGTTATTATTAAAGGTTGCTTTTTTTCATTAACCAGAAATAAAGATTTTTTATAGAAAAAACTAGCCAAAACTAACAAACAATAACTTCCAAAGTATCACCTAGTTCTGGTTAGTTCCTGGTTAGTTGTCGTTAGGTTTTCCTCGTTAAATAACTGAATTTTTCGATTTTTTATAGGCAAAAATAGAGTGGATCTCACTTCCAGATAATTACCTTAATTAAAATATTATTTTTTTGGTAATTTTTGTATTAATATTTAATTCAAATTGTTTAAAGCTAAATTTAATTTTTTGTTTTTTTTTTTGATCCGACAACGTCGCAAAATCTGGCCTTTTATTTAACCTAAAAACATAGTATGTTTTCGATTTTTAATTTCCTTTTTCTCTGCAAAAATGTATTTTTTGGATTTTTTTATTGAAATCTACTAAACAAAATTTGTTCTTTTTATCTGTAATTTTTTTTTTCACATCGAATGGAGCTAAACGACACCGGACCCATTGGTTTTTATTTGTAATTAAAAAATAGTTGTACTTCTCAAAAGAATAGGCTAAATATCCATTCTAAGATTTCTCATTTGCACACATTCCGTTTTCAAAGATCTTTAGTACATTTTGAACTACGGTTGTCGTAAATTTAAAGCATATCGGCATATTTTCCCGATTTAAAAACAAACAAAAATATCGCGGCCGGGCCGGTGAGCAAAATGTACAACTGACTTTGCTTCACACACAAGGCTTCTAGGTAGCTCTGTTGCCAATTGTTTTTAAACTTTTTAACTGGGGAAAAAAATATTTTTTTTATTTGTAGATTGAAAAATCTAAAACTTAGTTTTATTTTATTACCAAATGAATCTACTGATAAGCGATTAAGACAAAAGTTTCAAATTGTTAAGATTTTCAGAAATAATTGTTTTTAAAGTTCCAACTTTGACATCGTTTAGACAAATATCTGTCAAGTTTAGACACATATGTCATACTCGAATAAACTTTTTGACTTGTTTTTAGCTCTACTATCGCCATTTAAATCGTGAGCATCATACTTTTTATACCTGTATAAAAACTAAGGAAATTGGTTTCCTGTTTAATTTAAAAACATTTATTATTTACGACCTATAGTTACTTTTTCCAAGATATTTCTAAATGTCAATTACGTTGTATTTAATATTTTTGAATAGCCCAGTTTTCTACCTTAATCCAGTAACATAAAACTGCATAAAGAAATTATAGCGTTTTCCATCAGCAAAAAGGGCTAGCGACCTAAAGTACAAATCCACCCTAAAAGATATTAACCTCGTCTTTTTCCTCCAGTTTCCTTTATCCTTATATCCTTTTTGTCCCATGTCCTGCATTATCCTGGTGTTCCCACGGGACTAGATTTCTTGCAAACTGTCTGATGCGTTTGAAGTAGTGTCCGTTAAGGTTTTTTGGGTCTTCATTGAAAAATACACTCTGTCTGGCACTTTGCTTTCAGAAGGATATTAAAAGGGGTAGTGTATGCTAATGCATAAAATAAAATTAACAAGGTGTTTTTTTATAGATAAACGTGTCTCGGGCTTCAAATTAAGGTGTTAAGTAAAACAGATTTTAAGTAAGGTATAAACCAAAGAATACATTTTAAGGTTGGGTTATGGTTAATTTAACCCATTTAACGATATTATACAACATTAGATAATTACCAACCTATAACTGTAATAATCCATCGAGCGTGGTCCTTATCAAGTTAGCTTTGAAAATAAAAGGATGCTAAAATGTCAAAAATCCAACAATTTTTATTTCAAAATTATATTTTTAGTGTTGTGCTATTGTGTTTTTAAAAGATGCCTTTATTGCTTGAAGAAGCAGTTGATATTATTGCTATTTATTTTGAGTGTCTGCAAAATGCGACAATAGCTGCAAGGCTGTATGTATTGAGATATCCTTAGAGAGGCCGGTACGGCAGCGGCAGCAGAATGTTCACTTGTTTAGCAAATCGCTTTCGTACCACGGGAAGTGTTCTTCGCCCCTTACACCGCAGACGCCGTAGAACTGGGGAAAATGTCATCAACGTTTTTGCTTATGTAGAGTTTAATCCTCAAGCAACAAAGGCATTTTTAAAGAACACAATAGCACAACACTAAAAATAATATTTTATTTCAAAATTTTTATTTCAAAATAATATTTTGAACTAAAAATTGTTGGATTTTTGACATTTCAGCATCCGTTTGTTTTCGAAGCTAACTTGATAAGGACCACGCTCGATGGATTATTACAGTTATAGGTTGGTAATTATCTAATGTTGTTTAATATCGTTAAATGGGTTAAAAGTAAATAAGAATTAGATTTGTAAATTAAAATTAATTTACCTAAAGAAACTGTAGAAAACATTGTGTCGTTAAATGCGTTACGTCTCTATGTCGTATTTATATTTTTGCTAATATATTCGGTTAAAAAAAAGATATTAAATTGAGGTTTTCGCCGTTTTGTTGGGATTTATTTTTCTCTATCTAAATATGTAAAAAGGTATATATCATTGTATTTAAATTTTTCAAAAAATTTTGTAAAATAAGTTAGTTTTTACCTTGATGCCCTCTAGCGGCGTTTGTGAGATGAGTGTAGAAATACTTTATACACCTGAAAATAATGCTTAAAATGCTCTTCTAAACGAGACCAAGTTCACTAAATTCGGTTAAAGCAAACCGGAGTTATTAGCACTTCTCTAAATTAAACTTTAACCTTCCCCCACCACTTTCTTTTAGAACTGACAAAAATTACACCTGAAGCTTCTTTGTTTATAAAACATTAAAGATTAAAATAGTACCACTTATTTGATATTTTTTTGAGAAATGTATATTTTTATGTTTTGACGTTACCCTTACGCCCCCTAGCGGCCATCCCACAGACTTGAAAATAATTTCCAGCAATTTCCCTTGGTCGCTTTTATCTAAATTTTTTTTCCCGAAAGTTATACTATTAGTAGTTTCTGAGATATAGCCGACTACCTCTCTTAGTGGAACACCCGGTACAGTTTTAATTTTTATGAAAATTTTGAATTAAGTTGCTTTTACCCTCTAGATCAAAGTTTATATATGCTTGAAGTGTGCTTGTTATTTTTAGTGGATCAAAACCACCACTTATTCTAAAAAATTAAAAAACCATAGAAATAGACATTATGTAAATTAAAATTATAGCTAAAAATATAGAATTAATATAGGTACATATTTTTATGTTGTGATTTAAAATTTACATTATATTTGTAACATTTCAACCCTTAAGAATCACCCTTAAAAACGAAAAAAAAAATTCATCTTAAAATTATTTAATGGCAGTTATAGAAAAAAAATATTTTAATAGTTTATGGTATAATAAATTTTTAACTACAATAACTTAACCCTTAAATAACCATCCTTCATGATATTTCCAAAATATTTGTTTTTGACAAAATAACATGATTTGATGATACATACAGTCCCGGAAATGAAGCTCAAAAAATTACAAAACATCGCAATTTTTTTGTCCTGCATTGAATTGCATAGAAATTTGAAAAATAATAATATTTTAAATTATACATCATGCCGATGGGCGCTGTTTGTTTTTTAAGGGTCCAACCAAAACTACCCCTAATTGTCAAAACTTATAAAATAACATTTTAAACCTAGAGATGGATAAAATTTGGTTTGGATAGCCTAATAGGGCCATTCGTTTCATTCTGAGAATAAAATTTCGAGCCCCCCTCGTACTCTTTGTTACAAGAGAAGTATTACAAATTTAAACGAACCCAAAAATAATTGTTTTAAATTTTAATCAATAACTATTTACCTAAAGAAGATACCTTTCATCATACTTTTTCTAACTGAGTTAATCAGCTTTAAACTTCAATTACTGGTCCTATTTTCACGAGAAACTTGATAAGAAAGCCACATAATTCTTATAATGAGAACTACCAACGAAATGTTCATTAACTATAATTTCCTCGGCTCTTTTTGAATTAAGACCTTAGAATACCCTTTAATTATGGTAATATATTTTCATTTAAACTGTTTCAATGCCGAAGTTGAAAGCGTAAATAATAATGGTATTTATACCAATAAAATGCAATGCATAACCGTAATTAGTGTTGCCACTGTTTAGATATTTATTTAATTAAAGCATAAAATTACGTTTGTACACTTTGTTGCTTTTGAATATTTAGTAAGAAAACGAGAAAAGTAGCTTAAACAATAATGCGCAGCAAAACCGGCAAAAAAACTGCTTCTTAGTAGCGCCTTTGAAAATATTTTGAAAAGCACTATTTTTTTTGACTCGAGACAGACCACAAAGAAATTACCAGTTGTGTATTTTGCCGTAATGAAGATTTTTTATTGTCTTGTGGTGTCACAGAAGTTTAATTTCTGATTAAGGGCAACTCTTTTTTGAAATATGATTATCTACTTTTAGCAATATTTAAAAAGGGGGTTTTAAATGATTATTTCCTTCCTATTAATTTTGACCAATCGCTATCAAGAATTGGTATGTCAAATATAAATTTTAAGTGGAAAAATTACTTAACAACCGTCAACTAAGCTGTCAGCAGTTTTTCCGAAAAAAAAAATCGAAAAAATTTCATGCAAGTTTGACAAGTTACCTTGTAAAAACAAACTTGATGGTTTCTATGCTGTGTTGCTATGTACCGTTACCAACAACAAAGATCACAAACGACGCTTACGAATTTATTAATTTTTCAACTGAAACTCAAAATGAATCGGTTTGGAAATGTTTCCGAAAGTAAAATTAATGCGGCTGTTAAAAATAGTGTTTCACTAAATACTCAGAATTTATGGAATTTTGCCAAGCAAAAAAAATACCAATTACTCCAGCCAACAACTACAGGCGATCTAAATTTAATCCTCAAGGACTGGGCATGGAACATGCGTAAAGCTAATGGAGGAAGACTAGAAGCTAAGAAGAATCTAGTATTGGTAAAAAAAGTAATGTGAAATATCGTTGCCAAAAAACCGCAGGACAAATATTTTTAAGAATTTAATATCGTGTTCGACCCATTCCACATTACCTTTAAGCCAGCTAGAGACGCTCGAAACGCGAAAAGGAGAAGTCTCCAGAAACATAAAGAAAAAAGGAAAACAATTTCAGCTTCTTTAAATATGGACGACTACTACAAGATGGTGTCCTTATGGGATGAGACAACCCCAACCGGGTTGCAGCGAAAATTTTACATTATTGCAGCAGTTGAGCTTGCTTGGAGGGGCGGAGAAGCGGCTCGTTGCTTAACAGAACATTTTAAAGAAGAAATTGATAGTTATGAAATCAAAACAGGTCAGATATTGCTTTTTAATTTTGCAACAAAATCTGTAAATGTTTATTGTAACTTGGCAGAAAAAACGCTTATATCAAAACAAAATATGTGCGCATACTTTTAATCTTGGCGTAAAATGTGTTTTCGCAATTTTTTAATGTCTTTTTTGCAATACCTTGTATAAATCACGGTTTGCCATTTTTTTAGCATCCAAAATTTGCTAGCTGTACCATTTTTGTAAAAATCAAAAAATCAAAAACAATATATAGGAAACCACAAAATTCATTTTGCTTTTCCAAAAACATTAAAAGTTACATACATCTACAAAAAATCACACTACAAAAATATATTTTGACTTTTTTTAAGTCAAATTATGTATCCCTTTGTTTCGGGAAGGATCGAGTATAAAACAGTTTCAGCAAAACTGCACAAGGTGGTAAAAACTGTGCGATAGCAAGTGGCTTGTTCCTAATTCAAAAAACCCTGTTTTGTCCGGAAAGTTTGTACAAACCCCCGTTAAACAAACGAACGTCAAAAAATAACAACAAATAGATTGTTTTTGACACCAAATTCAGCATGGCAATCCAATCGTAGCACTGGATGGTTTAAAAACATTCCTGTTGCAGGAAATGAACTGTCAAAATGGACAAAAGACGCAGCCCAAAAAACAGGTATGAACACGACAGAAGTTAAAATTCAACCATTCTATGCGATCAACGGGGCTTTACTAATCTGGAAAAAAGGCCGGTGTAGGCGAGCAGCAACTCATCAAAATCACAGGGCATTCTAAAGCTGCGTCTATCCAACCGTATCTACAAATGGATCAACAATGGTCAACATTATTCAAATATCATCACTGCTGCACTTAATAATGTACCATCTACAAGCTTCGAAGCTCCTTTGAAAAGACAGAAAATAGACACTTCTTCGAGCCAACACCATCAATCGTTTGACACTCCTCACAGCAACATAGCGAATAGTGCTACTACAAACATAATTAAAAACAATTTAACCGATATGGCTAACAATACTCCTGTAACCTACAATAATTGTAATTTTTATATTAATTGTAATTTAAAATGAGTTTAAAGTAATTACCTTTCCTAGCTTGAAAGTTATATTGTTCTTATTAATTATTGTTCTTCTTGTTTTAATAAAAAAACATGTTGTATTAAAATTCGCAAAAGTGGAAAAATCCTCGTCTTCGACTCGGATTTTTAAAACCACTCTCGCTCATGCTATTTGTTAAAACAAATTACTTAGAAACCCGTTTTTCCGAATTTTTCCGGAAAAATTAAATGCACTAGGAATATTACCCCCGAAAATTAAATAAACATTTTCCATCAAATATAATAAATAAGCTAAAAAGGAGCACAGTTTTGTATAAGTAAAAAAACAATAAAAGCACACATAAAATAAATAAACCAAAATTAAATTATTTAATGGCTTCATATTGGAAATAAAAAAACTGACATACAAAAAAGCAATAAAATCTCGAAGAAATAATGTGTTTTACAAAAATATATTGTTTAGGATAAGTAAGAAATCCTTAACTTAAAAAAACCAAACCAAAATACACAAAACAACTAATCAAAATATTTATTTGGCTTCATAATGAAAATCTTTATAAAATACACAAAGGAATAATAAAAATACGTAACTTAAGAAAACCGTAAAATTCAAGGAAAAATAAATAAAGCAAAATTCTATTAACTAATAGCATTGTTGGGTAAGGGAAGATTTTTTTAAAATTTGATTTATATGCTTGTTATACATGGTTAATATAAAATTAATATAAATTAATATTTATTTAGTTTCATGTAAGTACAGGTTTATATTAAAAAATTTTAAAAAGGGGCACAAAGAATCCGCAGACGACATTACTACTTGTAAGACTTGACTTTTATGCTCTGCCACTTTAACTATATTGATTTGTTTGCTTTGTTTAGCTGATAAAGACTAAAAATTTCAAGAAATATTGTTTTTTCCTAAAATTCTTGAAAACGCGAAAATCGTTTGTTTTTTTGTTAATGCTTTTTAGTTTATAAACGCACTATAAAATGATGTTTTTAGTGTGTAAAATGTGAAAGTTTCCATCTTGTCATCAAAGTCCTGACATATTTTTTTCCTGGATGTATTTGAATAGCTTTTAACTTTAAAAAAATTTGCATTGGATGAGCCAAAAAGCAAATATTTTAATTATGTGCGAACATTAATTAAATGTCATAGTAAAACTATAAGCAAATACTGGGAGTAAATTTAATTTTAAAAAAATTGTTATTTTTTAGATGTGTGACTACACCTTTTTGGGATGTAGAATCAACATGATTTTATTTTTTTTTTTTTTTGAGCAGTCAAATATTTTTATTTTTAAAGTTTATCAAAAATAGAATAATTGAAACAAAATTCAACAATATCAACTTTTCGATTCAAAAAAATTTTGAAAAATTATTTGCAAAATCCAAAAATTGATATTTTTGATTTTTTTTTAATTATTTGTCTTTGCACGTAGAATATGAAAATAAAAAATAATCACAAGAAATTGCTAAACTTAAATGGGTGCATTTTATAAAAAAACTTGAAAAATACCCAATTTTTTCATAAAATAAAAATTAACACAGAAAGTTTTTTTTTGGATTTCACCAGGGATTTTACTTTACATCTAAACAATTACCAAAAAAAGTGCATTGCATTGCAAACAAAAAATTACTTAAACAAGTCCATGTTCTTCTGAAAAATTTGCCACTTTTACTTTGGAAGGGATGACTGTATTGCTGATCAGCAATATTTAGGTGATCAATATTTCAACTGGTGGACTGAAAGAAAAAATTATGCACCAGTAGAATGGTCATGTTTTTAAGATTTAAATATTTGTGACTTTTTTCTTAATGATAAAAATCTAACAAACGAGACAATTTCAAATATAACTAAATTGGTTTAAATCGACCTATTTTTACGTCAGTAGGTCGTGATAGTAGTTTGTAGAGATATTGTCCTAACACCCTGTATACAAGGCATGGTCAAAATGATTTTTTTTTTTATCTTGGGACAGTCCACGAAAGCTGATGCCTAAGTACTAACGTACCGTGGGTGTTTCAGTGTGGTGAGAGGGAGTTTGTTCACACGGGCCTTAAATTTTTGAAGATTGGGAGGAGAAGGAAAAACTTCTGGCGGGCAGCAGGTTCCATAGTCTTGACACTCAGGGATGAAGGAACGAAGAAAGCGGGAAGTTCGGGCCTCTTAACTGAACTGTAAAAGGATGCATAAAAGTTGCACTACGTTTGCTCTGTTGGGAGCTGCCAGAGAAGGAATTATACTGGCAACCCCGAGCAGAAGGAAATACCTATAGAAGAGCGACAGATCCCCTACAGCTCGACGGTGGGCAAGAAGAGGAAGCCTTTCTGTGAGCGTTGGATCATTAATAAGACGAACGGCTCTTCTTTGAATGGAATTATATATGCACTTACATTTTGTGAAAAATCGATAATTAAATATGGCTTTCCAATATTGTGGAACACTTAGCCACACTGTTATGTTCTTATTTATGTAAATAAGATAGAAGAGTTCATTTTCATATAACGACTAAAACGCCATTTATAAAAGATTGCATTAAGAAGTTAAGTATAAATATCTTAATTAATATAATAAATTATGATATCAGTCACACTGTTTCAAAGACTTTCGTTTTGCACAATTGATATTATTTAAGTACTTCTTTCTTCATCATATTTCCGTCAGAGCAGATAGCATTTCCTTCACTTTTACAAAACAAAATTGCTAAATAACTTAATAAAAAAGTTGGCAAAGCGATTAGAAAAATACTAAATGACTCGCTAAATCAAATTAAAAAATTACAACCCCTGAACTTTTAAACACCATAGATGCAAATGATAGCAAATGGGTTATTATGTTCTAAGGTTAATCAATTATATACCTACTTAAGACTTATTTATACATGATGAGCAAGAAAGTTAAAATATTGTTGTTGAAAAAATCTAAGGTCAGACGTTGTTGCACAATGTTATATTAATTTAGAACAAGAATATCTAATTACCAATTAAAAAACAGTCAAAAAGCTGATGTTGGCAAAAATTATCCCTGGGGTTAAAATTGACTTAGGTAGGTAAGCGATTTAACTTCAAAACTTTTTATAAAGGTAGGCACATAAGGTGGAATTTCTATTAGAAAAATTACCAAGGTCTTTTCTAAAGCAAAAACAAACATGGTTTTATTTTCGCTAAGGGATATTGTATCAGTAAAGTTCCTTGGAGTTCATCTGGATTCGAGGCTAGGTTGGTCCACATATAGATCATGTAGCAACAAGACTAGGAAGAAGCTTGTTTGTCCTGAGAAGGCTCTCAGAGTGGG